>QEIL01000042.1:0-231176 GCA_003116535.1 Paecilomyces niveus
GGATCCTTTTTATTCCTCTCTATCCTAGGAGCTAGCTAAACTGGATATCCCCAGTGTGTTGCTCTAGGCCTAATCGGGGAAGGTGTGGCAGAACTCCTACTGGCAGTCCGCCAAGATATTCTATTTTGTTTCCTCTACTCAAGTGAGCTGGTCTCCTAAATAAATAATCTTTCTGGCTTCTGAGCTTCATCTCTTGATGTTGTCGTAGCTCTCCCGTGGCAATGCTTGTGAATTTGATTAGCCGTAAATATATAAATAGTTTCGATAACTGAGATGGTCCCAGAATGGCCAGTATCTAATCTGGCATTAAGTATTGGACCATACCAGATACATTGTCTCTTGACTGAACTCTACAGGGAGATATATTCTATCATTATTTATCTTTAGGTAATAGTTGGCCACAATGTTTCGTTTCTTTTTCTTTAGTCTTCGGAGCTTATTTAATTGAATGTTAACTTTCCACTAACCAATTTGATGTGGTTATATTGACAGCTAGTGGAGGTCGACACAGGTTAAGTCTAGAATACACAATTTATCTTTGACCCAAAGATTGGTATTCAGAATGCTAAATTCGAATACAGTCCAGCTTATGTTGAACATTAGAGCTAAAGGCATTTTTCCTCTATTGCAGTCATATATTAGCAAAATATACCGGTATCCTGTACCGTTCCACACGCACACCGCATGCTATATATTATCTACAAATTAGAATGGAGAGAGGTCTAGGTTATAATCTCTCAAGTCCTATAATTTTCTTTTTATTCCCAAACTTTAGTATCAGTATTCCCTAATTCTGTTCGCTGTATAAATTTTAGCTTTCCTAATGCCCTTCCATGCCGCCTTGAGCTCTAGGATAGAGCCACAGAATTGTGATTAAGGGATTATCTTGATAATTGTGAGCTCCATCGTAAGTAAAGTTCAATAGGCAAGATTGGGACCAGAATAGTCAAGTTGAAAAAAACCACAAAGTTGGGGAAAACACAAAACTAGGAAAAACACAAAACTGGGAAAACAGAAAGCCTGCAAGAATTTAAAAAGGGTAGAGCCTTAAACACCCTTAAAGTCTCACCCATGGAACAAATAGCTTATTCGCAAGACTCAGTTGGGATTTTCATAGTGGTTACATCAATATAATTATATTGTCGTTCCATGCATGATCGCCCAAGGATTAGCAACAATATAGACTTTGGATCAATGCCACTGCCAAGTTTTATATGTACTCCAAAATTATTTTTTGCGATGTTTGAGATAATGTAATTAGCCGCCGATAGAAGAACATCTGCATGCTACTGTTTTATCTCTCTTGGTCTAATAATGGTACAGCTCCAATCAAGGTGTGCTAAATATATAACGGTGTTTATCATAAGATATCTACCGTCTCTAAGACTTCTAGTTGGTTTTAATACACTATTTCTCCTGAAATTGGTGGAAATAAGAAATAGTAATACGGAGGGTCTCTGATCTCCCCACTGGTATTGTATGAGGAAATAGATCCCTATCTGGGGACTAATAGAAATTGCGAATATCGTGAAGGTCATAGATAATACTTAGCTCTCACCTAAAATATTATTTGGAGCTTATAAGTACTTTGTTAGTAGCCTCTGGTCTTGGGATTTTTCCTTTATGTTATGGGTATCTGGGAGTTATATTTCTCTACTGAAGTTCTACTCTACAGTCTATCAATACAGTCTATCAATACAGTCTATCAATATAGTCAGAGACAATGAATTGCGTATATATTATTTTCTTTGTTTCATTGGCCATAATAGTTGCTATGATGAATCAGTTATGGGTAAGCTATCTTTCTATCATTTAGGATATTCCAAAGCAAGCTGACAGTGACAGGTATTGGATATATTTGTCTATGGTGGGAAAACAGAAAGGTCCTCCAATTTTTCTGGGAAATATAGTAAGCTCCCATATATTGAGAGAGATAACTTTCTGACCAGGGGCAGGATTGAACTGTATACCGTGTATTCTGCGGGAGGATTCGTCAAGAACATTCTGTAATAAAATATAGTTGCAGAATCAATTACAGGCTTCCCCAGCATCCTGGGTATCCCCCTAACTTGTCGGAAACCGCTTGGATATTCCTTCCAAGGGGAATATGTATTGGTATGGCTTTTCAAATAATACACGAGATATTCAAAATATTGAGAGATTTTAAATTTCAATGTTTCTGTTGACAGATACCATAAGTCGAGGACTGTATCTTCAACAAGGACATTCCACTTACAGATTAATTCTTGCCGTATATCCGTGGAACACGGAGACTCCTCAGTCGTTCCAAATCCCTACCAGCCTAAAAGTCGGCAGTATATATATACTATATTGGATATGGAATACTACAAACATCGCAGATAGCGGTTTTCTAGTAAGCATCCATTCAAATTTGGGGGGGGGTAGAGTCTCTGACCGGAGCAGGTATACACTGCATGTTTTCTTATCGAGATTATGCCTGTTGGCGTAACGTTTTCTCGCACAACGGCTATCAATTCAATACCTGTCAGCATATCGACCAACAATCCGGCCCATACAAATCGATCTGCTATCAGTCCATCCACACGCTCGGCTAAAGCGCCAAACCAAACAACCATATTACCACTACAGAACAAGACGAAGATATCTACCCGATTATACAAAAGCTCACCGAGCTTGTCGCCAACGCCTTTTATCCATCCTGTCCGGGTGGATAGTAGCCAGGATACACTGTTTGATCCACAATATCTTGGTGGTGTTCCTGTAAATAATTCACTATTATTTATTCTCCGAGGTGACTATATGTTGTATAAATCATCCCTCGAAAATATTTATAAAAATAAACGAGAATTGGCCAAAGACACCAATAGTACTCGTTTGTTAGTGAATAATACTTTGCCAAATTGGCATTTTGTATGTCCTTTCTCTAATGCTTGTTTTTGTGATATTAAATCTTTATTTGTATTGAATCTTGGAGACCTGCTTGACGAGTTTTTCGGTAATACACGGAGTACAATGACTTTGTCTACCTCAACAACAACATCGAGTGTGACTTCACCCTCTAAACCGATAAAGACATATACTAACATTGTAATAGTATATCCTACGGAGCACTAAGCCATATTGAATTTCTCCGTAGACGTGCGAACATATCGAGTGAGGGGGATTTCTCCCGCCATGGGTCTATAATGAAATAGAGATGTTGCGAGATAACTAAATAGAGGATACTCAAATTCCATGGAAATAAATCTTATTGAATTGTAAACGATAGAGAGATAAAGTGTCCTAATATAGAACTAAGGAGCGGCCAGTCCAAACAGTGTGCTATTCAGGTCCGTACAGCAGATACTTAAAGAAAGAATTCGGCCAGGCAAGTTCGCACTCAATCAGACTCTCTACACCATTCTCATGACTCCATATGTTCAAAACCCTGAGACCAGCCGCCGCAAGGAGTCGTCGCTAATCTTGTTTATTTCTTTCGCGTGCGGAAACGAGGGTCATGACCATAAAGTCCAACGCCGACATAGATGTCGAAAAATTTCCTAGTGTCTTCTTTGCTAGCTTCTTTGCTGATTCTCAGAACTTCCTTAGCACCAACCTCCATTGGAAGATCCGCTCTGCTTCCACCAAGGTCTGTCTGCAACCACTGTTCCCAAAGTCAGCGAATGCACTAGGGAATTGTATCGCGAGTTGGTGCAATAGAAGATACTCACACCCGGGCTTATTGCAATGAACGTGAAGCCCTCCTCAGCGTATATTAGAGCGTACGGAACCGTCAGCATGTTCAAAGCAGCCTTGATGATCTTATATGATGGTGCCAACAGGTGCCCGAAGTTGGAAGACATGGCAATGGAGCCGACTGATGTTGAACTGGAAATTTCATATGTGAGTGCATATTCCATGAAGGCGGTTGCTTTTGCCCACTCACATGTTCACCACTTTCTTCTGCTGGCCTCTACGCAAGAGTGGAAGGAACTGTTTAGTCACACGATGGACTCCGGTGACATTAGTGTTGAATGTCTCGTTGAGATCCTCCCTCTCATGGGGCGTGTTAGTTGGCATGCTTGTTTTTATAAGATATTCTACATACATCTTCTCTAACCCTCCCGGGGTCCAAGGCATAACACCAGCATTGTTGATGAGGACATGATGACCTTTGCTATTCAATGACTGCTCCACTTCAGCGGCTGCCTCTTCGACGCTCTTATCATCGGCCAGGTCCAACTGGACGAAGATAATCCGTCCTGGATACTTCTCCCTCAGCTCTTTTAACTTGGCTGAATTATTCTGACGCGCACCCGCAAATATAGTCGCGACTTCAGACTCAGGCTGCGAGGCGAGCAGAGACACTAGGGTCAAACCCAGACCACGAGATGCTCCGGTGATCAAGTATGTCGCCATTTTAACTTATGTCGTTGATATATGGGATGCAGGATCAGAGAGTAGACTAGTCTAATTCAAGACCATGGTTACAGATAGATATGGGGGGGGTTGTACCCCGCGATTTATACATACAGCTGCATGCTCCTTTAGATACACTATTGACAAGCTAACGATGAAACGCAGACCATTTTTCATGAGCGTTGATTACCAATTTTCTCGATTACAAATGTCGTTCCAAATTGCTCCCATACTTCTCTCAGCGTGAAGCTATTGTGATCTACGGTATACTGAGTAGAGCTCTGTGGTCTACCCTCTTTTCGCTATCATTGTTGGCTGTCTTTCTGAAGTCTGAAGGGAAGGGAAAAGGATCTCGAGAGCGCTCGACTTAAGCGGAGTCCAACCTCAACTCCACCAATCAGCTTCACTGTAGCTACCGATATTTTCTTGGGTTGCGGCTCGTGCCTCGCCTAACAAACACTAACAGGAGATCATTTGCATGGTTCATTTTCATGATCGTATCGACAGCTTACAAATCTACACCTATGTCCGAATGCCGCGCTTCCAACTTGCTAAAGTCCGACACTTATAGACGCAAGAATAATTTAATCGGTCTGTTAGTGGCCCCCCGAGCTCTTGCGAAGAGGAATTAGGCATCGGAGATAATAAACCCGACCCTCTAAGGTTAGTGCGATGTAAGGAAGTTCTTTTTAGGCATAAGAGATAGTGCATTGCAGGAGATGTGAAGGAACTTGAAGAAAAAAAAAAAAAAAAAAAAAAAAAAACTACTGGTCATACTCACTGGATCAGAATGTTGAATTTTCTATGAGAATTTTTTATTTTATTATGAGTCTTTCTGCTCGAACATATGCACATGCCATCCCTACATACGTCCTTAATGGTACATACAAACTGAATCGTCCTTTCCCTAGAAATGCTACGTACTATATTTCCTAGTCCTTTTGCCCGTTATGACAGGCCAGAGGTCCCGATGAGAAAAGTTTTTCAAATCGGCCTTAGCTATCACAGTCGCCTCCAAGTTTCTTTTCTACATGCTTCTTGAGAACGCGAAGATCTACGCACTGTCAGAGAAATCTACTTTTCACATATATGCAGCGAGCAGTGAGCTGGATTTGTTGATGGAAGTCAGCCAAATGGTGTCTCTTTTGTTTTCAACTGAGTTTAGAACCACGTTGTTGACCTAACCTGGCAAAAACACTTAAGATATCGTGCCTTCATATTGCATTCGTACTACACTATCTTGGCTAACGATGAGAACGGAACCAGTGCAACATTATTATTAAGCCGTCTTACAAATATAGATGAAGGCGATATAGAGGTATGTCAAATCACCAGTTGATTGAGTAAAGACGCGTGTTGAAGCTCTCGATGAACCTCAAGAAAGAAGTGTGAAAGGACTTTGTGTCGATTAGCTTCATTAAGCATCAGGTGGGTATAGTGAAAGTGATCCTGGAGTACTAGAGATCATGGTCGAATCCACAAGAAACAATGCAAAGCTTTCCACATTTGTTATCTCTGAGTAAGCGACCTTAACTCTGGCAGTAATAGATAGCGTCAAGACGGCTTCCAGAGCCTCTATCTCCGCGGAACAATATAAATATGCCCTTGGCGTTTCCACTAACCACCTCTCTTCAAGATTTACGGCAGAAATGCCATTATCTCTCATATATGCAACTTCGGCTTTGTCAGTTCATCCTGAGCTGTACTGTGGTCCTGTCCATCAGTTCTCATCTTTTTTCAACCCCGTCCCCGCTGCTGTTAGAGATATCCAATTACAAATGGAGGCAGCCTGGTTTTCGACATGGTCAGTCAAGCAGAATGTGATATACCTATAGGGCTCTGCTTAGAATATGACTCTGCCCGGTCCCCTTGTTGGCCCAGAGGAAAGGAGCAATGCTGGATAGATATTCTGGCTGAAGTCAATCAGGGTTGGGCTTCTGTGGGGATGAACGTGGACTGATTGAGAGGGGCGACTTGGAAAAGTTCTAATCGCCTACCAGGAAATGCCAGTGAGTCAGGGGTTGCTTTGACAAAGAGAATGAGCGATACTCCATCTCGGTTAACGGCTTTAGGCAAATGACTTATTATGTGAGTGTGGATAGGTCCGGTTCAACGGGCAACCACGATCTAGAGACACCGCCCCATAGTGAACCGAGCGCCTACAACAACTAAATTTCGACATCACGTTTTACGGCACTTTGTCTTTGCTTCTGTTTCTCCGGGTGAGGCGACTCTGTTATCGGAATAGGAATTCCCTCGTCCCAGGACACTACTACTGCTGATCATCAGATTATCGAGATTGATGCTGGACGCCATGACGCAGATCGCGGTTTCAAGGTGTGGCTGAGAATCTATGAGGGATTTGTCGGAACCACAACTTCGAGAGCCACCGGCAGGATGGCGCGGTCCGCCGGTCAGCATTGCTAGTCGACCAAGACGTATTCGGTATTCGATCCAAGAAAGCCAATTAATATTACTGACTTGCAAAGCCGAAGCTACAGCGATGGATGGAGCGTGCCAAAAGGGGCTGGTTATGTGGCGGAACAAAATCGCGCACTCACCCTCGTTCTCGAGGCGTCAAATGCGGCAGGTAATTTGCATCCCTCCGAAGGTACCAGTAACGCACAGCAGGTCTCCATCCACTCTGGGAACCCCGAAGGATGCGGTATCTGGAGGACACGCCAGGCTGACGCTCATACTATCTTGCCCTCCTAGGTAGGTAGGGCTATCTGAAGCCCCTGGAGCAATGGAAAATCCCGCACCATGTGGTGGTACCGCCACCTATTTCCCGAACTCTAACTTTTTTTCGCGAGCTGTTCAAAACAGCTCTGCAATCCCACGGCCGCTGGTACAAAGCACAATGGAACGAGGGAAATAAAGAAAAGAATTTTCAGCGAAGTAAGAAAGGCCCTTTGAGAAGCACTTGCCGCGGCGCACCGTCTTGAATTGTGAAGGAAGAAAAACCCAGGGTCATATATGGAGATGGACCCTAACTAGGACCCTCTAGAGCCCGTGCTTTCAGTATTATTATTACTCGCTCTAGCTCGCTGGTAGACGTTAGCCCGGTAGCTTAACAGCTGCAGCTTGACGACAGATTCCCCGTTCCGAGGTTTATTTCCACAGCACCTGCGGATCTACTAAAGCAGCCTGGGGACTTCGCACCGCTCCCCCTCAATTTCATTTTACAATCGCACAATCCAGATTTCTTGATCCAGAGGGACCTATAAATCCAGGGCTGTTCGATCTACAGTATGGCTAAGTCTCAATAACACGAGATGATAATCGACGGTCAAAAGTGGGCTTGCGAGGCTTGCGTCCGCGGTCATCGCGTATCAACCTGCAAACACCATGGTAAGACAGCGTCTCCAACCTCGACCATTTCTGTTCTCTCTTTCTCTCCCCAACTGCTAACCAATAGACCAGACCGACCGTTGATTCGTATAAACAAAAAAGGACGGCCATTTGCAGTCTGCTCAATCTGCCACAGCAGTCCTTGCAAGGCTCCAGAAGAGCACGCAAAACTCCGCCGTGAAGCCGAAATGCAATCATCGAAAGTACAAAGGCAGAGGAGACTAAACCGACCGAATGCAAAGATACTGATGTCTTTCTTAGAAGGCAACGAGCAGACAGCGTCCAGCTAGTACTACCTTCGTGCCTATCGCACCGCGTCCAACCAATCCCTCGTCAACCGCCGAGCAGACCCAAACTGCCGGCAACCCCCTGGCAGGCAACGCTTCATCTCAAGCTTCATCTCACCCTCAACCAAAAGCTAGAGATTCAGATAGCAGTGTGCATCAGGATCTAGCCACGAGCGGGACTACAGAACCGTTCCAGATCGAAGCTCTTGCCGCGCCAACGCTCTCAAGCATGTCAATCTCGCCATCAAGCCCTTTTCCTTCAGGGTATCCCACCGACTCACAAATGTCGGAGGAGTTTTCATTCCCAGACAATGCATTCGACTGTCTAGAAGATATGGATACTGAACCAGACGAATGGTCGAATTTTCTCTGGTCAGGCGATCCGGCTTCATGGGAGTGGCGATATCCTGATCCTTCTTCACAAAGCTACGATAATAGCAACGAACGATCATGAAAATAGACGGGAAGGCGTAATTTTGGATGTGTTCAAACTCAGTTATTGGAACTGAATTGCATATATAGCCCTTCGAATATCTTCTAGGAGATGATGAACAGTGGCTTTTTCTTTTCTTTCTCTCGTCATTGACTCTGGGCTTTCTCAGATACTATGATGTTTTGCCAGTTCATAGATAATACATTAGAAACTGGCATAGTACAATGATGACGCTTGACGCAGTCTGGCCGCCAGAGCCGCGGTATGGACAGCACAGCCTCAATCTTGCGGTAAGTGCGTGCGCCGTGTGCATAACAAACAGGGCTTTCCTGCCCTGCGACAGCACCAATCCGTTATGTCTATGCGGGATTATCGATCTGCTCATTTCTGCTTCTGACCTGATACGACGCTGCATTCCTGGAATTTCTCCGAAAGTTTGCCGCGGAAACACTTCATGTTTGATTCTGAGGATTTCTAGTCTATCCTTCCGTGTCTGACTAGGTGTAAATGCTATCATATTTCGTCATAGCGTAGCATCGTTAGCTCCCCTCGAGAGAACCAACCCAAGATCATAAGGTGACCATGTTCTTTTCTAGTTTCTTCTTTCTTCCGTTTTACGATGGATCCTCTTTTTTTATGCTATCATTTGGGACAAAAGAAAAGCTGCTTAAGTCCCAGAGGGAATCGACAGTATTTGCTATACTGAATAATTCCGTAAGCAGAGGATCTCGATGTTGGATCAAGCTCACATAAAGTTTCAGCCCTAAGAGGATCCTTTCCTCGGTTAAACGTCCTCTCCTTTACGTGTTTTGTTTGCGTACGGAGGATATGGATTTCGCTTCCCCTCCACTTAGCCAGTGTCATGGTGTGCTACCACGATACGGCATCGATCTGCAACTGATTTGAACTACTAAGAACGTACTATGAGTAAATTTCTATTATCACGGTCATTTATCTACTAAAAATCGAATAATGGAATGGATTTCCTCATGTGCTTCTAGTCGTCAAGCAAGTGTAAACAACTAGGCTAAATCTTGAGGAGATAAGCTGCCTACAATATGGAAGGCGAAAATTCTTTCTTGCCTGTCATCTATCCGCCTTTGAAACAATGTGCGATACACGGATTATCGATAATAAGAGCAAACATCTAAATTATCGAACCGCTCATGCCAAGCCGGAAGACGGGCGATATCTCAACAAGCGGAGCGGTCTTCCTACACTAGTTGATTAATTACTCTTATTGCTCAGTCTCGTCGGCATGTAGGATCCAAGTACGCACGCAGTTCTTGGATGCTAGTAGATATGGAGTAGGCTCGATCTACACTAAGTGTTTGTTTTCCAACACGGAGAAGGTTCAAGCGAAAGAGGTGGGTCGGATTTCTCCCGTTTCTTCCTTTCCTCCTGCCTGGTTTCCCGATCGGGACTTAGTAGGGTCAACACTCGACATCATTTGAGATAGAATTCAAGGTGCATGTTCATTGTGAAGTCATGAAGTGTCCTGATGTCCAGGATATTTGTGGCTAGGTCATTTTTTACATTCGTAATCGTGTTTTCTAGAACTCGAAGTTTTTCTCCGGCATCCGGTGAGGGGTATTTGCGTCTTAGGCTGCGAATTTGACAAGCATTGGCTAATTAATACAAAAGCTAGAGTGATTAGATCAATACAACTATCTTCTATGACGGTGAATGATAGAATGCTAAGTACAATCGTTGTACTCTAGCTGGTATTTTATAGTTGTTAATATCTAGCAAGAGAGAGCATCTTTTCGCCCTGAATCCATTCCGCTCTGGCAAAGGATCAAGTTCTATGTCTGGCGCTTTTTCTATCGTCCACATGGGAGATCGAGGCTTGGTGAAATACCTCCCACAGAAAAGAACCACATTCTTAGAACACGGCTATATTCTAGTTGACTGGATTGAAATCGATAATGAACATATGCTCTCTGAGACATTTAGTATGCCGCATACGGAAGCCCAAACCATGAATCTTTATCGAAGTATGGCAAGAATTATCGTCTCTCTTGCTAAGATTCCACAGCCTCGAATTAGCTCTTGGACTATAAATGACGACAGCCAAATAAGCTTGTCCAACCGTCCCATCTTCGTCACCTCCATCAACTGGAGAACTGGTCTATTCCGAATGGTATCCCACAGAATATGACCCACACAAGCGCTGATAGCTTCTATCTGGATTTACTTACTGGCCATGACAATCATCGATGCTTATGAGAGCGGTCCCTCATCAATTTACTACCGATCTCTCTGTCATGGTTCATTCATTATGCAACTGACAGATATACATCCCAGCAATATATTTGTCGACAAGGACTGGAACATCACATATCATTGATCTAGAATTGGTAGGCTCCTTGCGCTGGAGAATCTGCTACCTCTGTTTTGACTTGCAGATAAGGGAGCTGATCAGATCAAAGACCCAGAGTATAAACGATTCGAGATGTGCTATGAACAATTTAGCAATATATTCAAACAAGAGGAGATAAATACACCACTATACCATAACGGAAATCTTTACTCTTCGGCCGCGATCATAAACAGTGTTTTAGAGAGAGCGGTCAGTACTCATATTTGAGTACACTGAAGACCCCCAAGGGTCTGTTCAACCTTTTCAGGACACATTTTGAACCATTTTATGATAAAGCGCTTAAAGAATCCCTCGTAGGAGCTGGATCACCCTTCTGGATACCTAGAATATCTTCATTTGTAGATATAAAATTGAAGGAGTTCACTCAATATCGCCAAAAGCTTCGTGACATCTTCAACAGCAAAAAGAGTGGAAGGCTATATAAATAATAATATGTGCACGGGAAAACATAGGAAGCCGTTATAATAATAGCCGAAATACCTGTTTGCTTTATATAATAGAAACCCTTAGTCTCTCCTAGTTACCTTGATCACGGCTTCGTTGCCTTCTCTCTCGTGCGTCAGCACCACTGCTCTCATTAGCTGGGCTGTTTCGGGGCTTTTATTTATTGCAGAAGTCAGAGCCTTAGCATTTCTTTCCGACTCTCATGTGTCATCCTCCCTGTTTGCGTCTTACTAATTAAGATATCAGGCATCTGGGCTCTGTATTCATGGGTATTTTTGCTACCATATAAGTGATGATAATGGCACAACATGTGCTGATACAAGACGTAGATGCTCTGGCTAGTTACAGACAACCCGAAGCTTATTATCTACTATTTACCTTTCAATGAAACTAGTTCCAGATTGAATCACTCGGGACTGTAACGCGTTAGTTAAAGTAATTGAGAATATCCCAGCGAGTTTTTACTTCGTTGGATCTAGACCAACACATTTGAGGCTTCCGACGCATTTTCGAGTAATCGAGCGTATATCAAGCGGAGTTTGCAGTAGCCTAATTCCCTCCAAAGCAGGAAGCGTGCATGGACAGCTATATCCCTGTCTGCTTGCGATGCCGCACGTTTAAAGTCGGCTGAGATTTAATCCAATGAGATTTTAGAAATGTGTTGCCCATGCTGTGTATGGTCTTTAGTTCTAGATATAATTAATTTAATACTAGTAGAGCCCTTTATATTAACAAGGTCGTTAAATAGTAAGCTTTGTTTAGTTTAGAGAAGAGTCTAAATTTTCTATAACGGTTTTAGTTCAATCAACATTAACGGAGGCATCCGCTTCAACTTTGCTACTGGAGAATGGGAAGATGATCCCTGATCTTAGAAGAGGGCTTTGCCATGTGTAACCTCAAAGGCACATCCAATAATATCCCAAAGGATCATTTGGAGAAGAGGCCAATTACACGACTTACACTGCATGCAGGTCGAGGATTGGTCGTTTTCACCGCGTGTGGACACGAAGGTATTGTCGACACGTGTCAAGAGGCACTGCGATTAGGACATGGGGTCATGTTGTACTGTGTAGTTGGCGGGTATCATCTTGCTGAAACCGACGATGCAAAGCTGCAAACTACGATAGATCACCCGAGATCACCTAAATAAGCTTGACCCGAAAGTGCTCTTAGCGGGTCACTGCACAGGATGGAGATTCAAGTGTCAAGTTGCAAGAGATATGCCAAATTGTCTTGTTCCGTGCTTTGCGGGAAGCAAGTATATTCTTTGATGAGGTAGCGGAAGGATCAGTGATTTTGTTTTCTTACTTTTTCTTTTTCAACGGCACACGATGGAGCTGTATCCTTCGTGCTGCATTGAAATATCCCTTTTCAGACTATATCATCTTGTGCCAATGTATCATCCCCATAATCCCAAAATGCGGTGTGCTGGCGAGGACTGACCCCGCTCGAAGGTCGAACCTAATTCCTCCCACGACCATGGATACGTACTACTTGATGCCTCGGGACATGGTCGAAGGTTACTACTAGTAATAATTTTTGATTTCTGTTTAAAAGAATAGCATTGCATACTTGAAGTTACGTACATGTCGCATCTTTCTTTTTCTGCTACGTGAATGTTGATATCCCGTCGCATTCTGGTTTGACCCGGTGATTGTTTTTGATGAATAACTTCCTTCCACGCGGAATCCTGGAAGATAAAAGCAAAAGAGGCTAAATTATTAGCAGATTTACGGGAGTTTCTGATATCAATATCGAGGAAAAGTGGCAAAATGGGACGGAATTCTGCAGATGCATATGGGTTAATAATGTGCGGTCGCGGCTTACAGGAAACCGCATCATTTCATAGGAATTGCCAAAAGAGGAAAGTTGATAGATGTCCAATCCCGATTACGTTATCTGATCGCAAAGATTCCATCAAACCCAGTGGCTCATATAGGGTTCGGTGTGACTCCACATCGTGGTTAGCGACCAGCATGGAATTCGAAAGTCTGCTGAAGCTTCGACATGTTACCCAAAAAGGTTCTTCCTCTTGTGGAGTACTTGTCGGAAAATTTTTTTTAAATTGGGGGACTCTGTATGGTCAAGAGCTTTGGATAAATTCCAATTGCCTCCAGTCATCACCTGTCATACGACATTGTGACTGTGCAGATGATTTTTTGGAGATAGCTGCAGCTGTGGTGGAGAGGACCCAAGGCCAAGCACGACGGGTGACTAACTGTGGCTACAGTGATTAAAACCTGACCAGTGGTCGACACCGTGGATCTCCCTTCCGCGGGTCCGCGTAAATCAACCACATTATTTCTGTCATTTTGTGTGGCTTCGCCTTTCCCGGCTCTGACACATCAGTCTACGGAGTACAGTAGAAGAAGTGTGAGGATCACGGGCCTGTTTTCGTTATGGCGGCCATGATTGGTACGGGAGCGACCGCATGATGGACACGCCAGGAACGGATAGCACTTGTCGTCATGATCTTGATTGTTTCCTAGCGTAGTATATTATTTTACTTTAGGATAATCAGTTGTCTACTCTCGAGGAAATGGGTTGGTCCCCCTCTCATCATCTTCTCCCGATACAGAGAGCACATCCGCACTCCTGGCATTGCTGGAGGACGCGGTTTCAGGTGATGACGTCGGCTAACTTCGTAAGGCTCGCAGTTCGTGTTTGGTTCATGCAGCGCCTAGTCAGACCGGTCGATTTGGTGATCCACTCCGCGGGGACAGAGAGCGGCGAAGCAGGCGCAGCTCTGGTGATGTCTCAGTTTCAATCGCTGAGTGCCTAGCAAAACACAATTGGTCCATGCTTGATAGAAACCCCCTTGTGATAAGTTTAGAAGTTGCAATAATAATCACGGAGGGAACGGAGTAAGTTAAGATCTTCTTAAACATCACAGTACGGAGAGCACAGTCGACAGCTTTGGAAAAGAGCAGCCCTCATGAAACTCGGTGATAGGCCGGACCCTGACCTGAACCTGGAACAACCTGGAAGTTCTCGGACTGCCCACCACGGTTGAGCCGGATTTTGGAGGAACCACGGAATGCGGCCTCAGGGTACGAAAGGAGAAAACTTCTATCTATATGCGGAGTACCCGAGAGTAATGGCTGTTACACCTGAGGATGACTTGCCGATGGGAATTGGCCATAGGCAGCTGAAGGAATAGAAGGCCCCCCAAGACGCCTGTAGTAATGATCCTATCGCTCGTATACAGTCTTTCTGCATCGACAGTACATCATCAATCGGAAAAAGCACGTGTCCGGCTTACGGGACAGGACAGACCGGTCAACTCGTATCCGGGGCCAGTTTCGTAGTGGATCTGATGATGGAAGCGTCGAAGAAAAAAAAAGCAGCTAGTAGCGTCATACTAGTAGATCCCGGCCAGCCATTCGGGCCTAAGCGGTCGATACGTTGTCGACATGCTGAGCCCTCTCCACCACCGCCTAAATAATCTTAAGATGTCCATCGCCGCCATGATCAACCGCTATCTCTTTCTTCTTTTCATACCCTGGTCATTCTATTCATCCCATAACCCTTGTTGATACAAACGGGTCATTGAGAATCGTGCTGTTGTTTGCTCCATTGTGCCTCTCAAGGTAATAGCAGCACTAACCCGTAGATCGTACGGAAACGGCCACAGCATTCCTCAGGTTACGATTTACGAAATCGTATCTCATACCTTACACTTCACCTCACAACTATCTCTCCTTTTTACTTCTCACCCTCTTCAACCCTACAAACGAGAGCTTCTATTGAGGATCTTACTGCTCTAAATCCCAATATCAGAGATGGTTTCCTTCAAGAAGTTCTTCGTCTTATCGGTTCTCTCCTCCGCCGCCCTGGCAGCCGTGGCTACTGAGCCTGCGCCAAAGGCGGAGGTCGAGAACTCCGGAGAACCAGATGCCTCATTCCAGGAGCTCCTAGCTAGTGTCGATGAGGAGTCGATCCATGAAGCGATCCATTCACTGTCTGACAAGTTCCGCCACGGTGTCTTCCACCGTGACAGCAAGGCCGTAGAGGCCCTCCACAGTGAAGACGCACCTCTTGCAACTCTGCTACTCCATCTGGCGAAGCGTCGTGCTGATGCGAGCAACTCGACTGCTGCCACGGAGGCGTCAACGACATCTACCTCTCAGGATTCCAGCAGCTCCCAGCCAACTGCTTCTTCGGCTCCAGCCACGACACCGACCACTACTACGTCAGAGTCTTCCTCCTCTGAGACTACCTCTTCGTCCGCTGTCGAAACCACGTCGAGTCAATCCTCTTCCTCCATCGAAATCTCATCCAGTGAGACCTCTTCGAGCGACACGTCTTCCAGCGAGACATCTAGCCATACCACATCCTCATCCCCGACGCCAACAACAACAACCACAGAGACTACGTCTACCTCGTCCTCGTCCTCTTCCTCTTCCTCATCTGCTGCTGCAGCCTCAACTGCTTCCTCGACCTTTGTAACGTCGACCTCGACATCTTCAAGCTCCAGCTCCAGCTCCAGCTCCAGCTCAACTAAGACCTCAGAGTCATCGAACAGCGCAACCAATACTACCCCCTACACTTCCACCTACAAGAGCACGACTACTCTTCCCAATGGCAGTCTGAGCACCATCACCTCTATAACTGTGGTGCACCCCACCCAGGCCGTTGCTGCCACTGCCGCTGCAACTGGAAGCCCCAGTCTGCAGCAGAACGTTGCGGCTACCACCATGAACCTCAAGAAGGAGGCGCTAGTGATGCTTGGTGGAGCCGTGGCTGTGGCAATGGCTCTCTAAACGTCCATCCTTACGCCTGGACTCTATCTCTCTAATTCAATTCTGCCTCTGAATTATCATGCATAAAAGCGGCGTTACTACGGTATCTGTTTTGGGAATCTCATCTGGGAAAGCAACATTAGCATAGCATTTCCCCATCCGATCCTTATCATCATCTGCAGCGTTCGAAGCATTGGAAGTCTAACGACCATGTCACGTCTCTCCTTCATACCATAGCACTTCGGGGTTTTTGCTGATTATACTTTTATTACTGGCATTTGATATCATATCAGCTACACGGCACATGACCGTTTACAGGTCCTGTCCTGGCAGATAAATTTAGGATGAATCTGCTATTACTGCATAATATATGTAAATGTGCGAAGGGGAGAAAATGGAATTTGAGAATATCAGTGGTTTAAGCTCTGGAAATTGCTCTTGCTTTCATAATTCAATATGTCCATGTTAAGATCGTAGGATATCTGCAAATTCGTTGCCTCGTGATTACCCAACTTCCCCTCTGGGTATCCATCACTTTTATCCGCGGTCCCATATTGATGTCATGTTATGTTATGTATCTGTGCAGCCATGCTTCGAAGACATGCCTCGAAGACTTCACTATACACCCATATCCACCAAATCCCATACCGCTGATCATCAAATCAAGGCCGTAGCAATCATACTCGTTATGTTCATCACCCCGGAGCTCACTCGTCGCTTGTAACTACGACAGCACCGCATTCCCCTGGCCTTGCCATCTCTCCTCCTCGGTCCAATAACGAACAATACTCTCCCACCCAGGAATATCCCCATCTCTAAGAAGAGCGGCAACGTCCACGTTCAGCGGGGAATCCGGTTGCGGATCTGTCAGTAGCTGATGGATAGCGGATAGAGTAGTCGAGAGCGTGTAGACGGGACTCCAGTGCTCGCTGGTCAGAAGGGTGAGGCAGATATCGCCGTTCGTGAAGGAGATGTTTGGATGAGAGATGCGGGTCGTGAAGCGGATCGTGGGCGGGGAGAGAGGGTAGTTGGGTGGGATGGAGATGGAGAGGTGCCAGAGACCGCCTGGTGGGATGGATTGTTAGCGTCAGTTGATGTTTTGTTCCGGGTATATTAAATTATAGAAGAGAGGCGGTAGATCTATTGTGATATGGTCGGGGCATTTCTCTCAAACTCACCTTCATACGGGGTGCCCTTGACTCCTTTCAGGACTGCCTCCCAGTGCAGTAGGTCTTCATCGTCCACGGGACGAAGATGCAGTAATGCTTCATTGGGGTTGTTCGCGTAGTCTTTCAGTTCGCGCAGCAGACGCTGCGTTGTCGAGGTGGAGGGTGATGACGCCATTTGCTGGAATGGCACGCTGACAGCCTCACTCGGATCTCCTTCTGCTTCTTTTGCGATGGACTGAAGTCACGATCAAGTGAATGAATGTGGAAGTATGAGAGCGATCTCCAACCTGACGCGACTCTTCACCGGCTCCGGGGAAAGTGAAGGCAGTTTGCGCGCCTCTTAGTCTTGATGTTCCCGTGAACACCGACAAACTTACGGCCGCCGAGGCTAAATGAGCTGCCGTGGGTCCTTTCCCCGTGTCCATTCCGCGGTCTTGGCTCGCGTGGCTGCGGATGTTTCTACCAATCTGCGCGCTTCCAAATAAGGGGCAAAATTCTGGCTCTGAAATCTATCTCGAAAATATCAACTATCAATATGCGCACCTCGAAAGTTGCTAACGATACGGCAAAAGTGCTACAAGCACTATCTCCCCCTGGACGAAGACAAACTCGCAGTTCTCTTACTTCTGATGCCTTGCGGAGCTTTGCGTTTTCTGGAAACTCTGCTGGAGATATCAGCGCTGATCTCCCGTCGAAACAAGAAGCCCAAATCAGTGATGATGATGGCTCCTCGCTTACTTCAGCAAATACGGATGATATTGAAGATCTATTAGCACCTGCGCCCAAGCGGCGAAAAGTCCAGGATGCCGTTTCGACGACCAGCAGAAGTTCTCGCGCAGCTTCCCGTGCAGCTTCTGCCAGATCTCCTCGCAAGGTCATTGTAAAGCAGGAATCCACGAAGTCCAGCTCAAATGGCACAAAACCACGTCGCATGCCTGCACGTAAAGTGACTGCTGCAGATGGCTCGGTTGTAGTGCAACCTCCTTCCAACTGGGAAACTATCTATTCGATGGTCAAGAAAATGAGAGAGGACAATCCAACGGCGCCAGTTGATACCATGGGATGTGCTGAGCTGTATTGGCGAGCCTCGTCTCCTCGAGACAGGAGATTTCAGACTCTCATCGCTCTTATGCTGTCTTCTCAGACTAAAGATACCGTCACAGCTGTGGCCATGCAGCGGTTACACACCGAACTGGGACAACAGAAACCTGCTCTTGTAGCGTCCCCGGTAATTAAGACCGAAGACAAAGAAGGTAAGGATCAGGTAGCGGTGCAGGATAGCACATTGAATCTCGAGAACATCCTTGCGGTCTCCCCAGAGCGCCTTAACGAACTCATCCGCACCGTTGGCTTTCACAATAACAAGACCAAATATATCAAGGCTGCTGCCGTGATCCTGCGAGACCAGTACAATTCAGATATCCCCGATACGGCGGAAGAGCTTATGAAGCTTCCAGGAGTCGGTCCCAAAATGGCATACCTTTGCATGAGTGCGGCCTGGGGCAAGCATGAAGGCATTGGAGTCGATGTCCACGTCCATCGTATCACGAATCTGTGGGGGTGGCAGAAGAGCAAGAACCCTGAAGAAACTCGCATGGCGCTGCAATCCTGGCTGCCAAAGGATAAGTGGCATGAGATCAATAAGCTTCTCGTTGGATTGGGACAGACTGTCTGTCTACCTGTGGGTAGAAGGTGCGGGGAGTGCGACCTTGCCGGCAAAGGCCTTTGCAAAAGCGAAATAAGAGGGCTGGTCCCAAAGGGAAATCGTGGTATCATTGTGAAAAAGAATGAAACCTTGGATGATGATCTCTCTGCTCGCGAAAAGGTCAAGATTGAAGAGCAGTGATAGATTTCCCTGCTGACATCCTTTGGCGCTGCTTTAGGGAAGATGTCTCTCAAAGAGCTCCTGGTGTTGCTGGTGGGCGGCCTCCGTGATGCCCTTCACTTAGCCTGCTATTTCACTCCCAACCCTTCATTTGTCTCTTTTGTTCGTTCGTTCTACGCGTCCCAACCGACTTTTTACGTGCCACCCATTCTATCCGTTCATTTTGCTCCTGTTCCTCCCCTATCCTTCTACCGTCCAACGTGCGTCTCCTGATCACTATCGTTTGTCAAACGGCTACCTTAGACGCGTTTTCTAGGTAAGTAGGGCATCTCCCTTAGGAGAAACCCCAGCTGACGCGTGCTTAAAGGCCCTCCCTTCTTTGATCCTTTCACGATGGAGGTGTATTTTGACACCGACATGGTCGACGCGGCCGTCGATTCTGACTTCGACGTCGACATGACCGACATCGAAATTGACGGTTCCTGGATTGAAGAGGCGCCAGAATTCACGATAGCCGCTCCGAGAACCTTTCTTAATCTTCCAGAAAACGTCAGGATGCGCATCTATGAGTACTCTGGCCTCATTAGGTCCTGCCCAGTCGATGTGGCTACTGAAAAGGGGCGGCTCAAGAGTCTCAACCGGTCCGCTTGCCTTGAAGACCCAAACAAGCGGGAGATAGTTGGAAATTGGAATACTGCTTTTGGCGCGAGGTTGTGCGATCATCCACCGTTCCCCCTTAATATTTTCCTGGTTTCTCATGCAGTATACTGCGATGCTTTCTCCGCATTCTATGGCCAGAATAAGTTCAGAGTCACGCTCTGTCGTCGAGACGATCTCTCGACATTCTATAGCTCAACTCGATGCGGCCTGAAGTACATCCGCTCGCTCCACGTCGATCTACAATCCTACGATAACAGGATCATTAGAGCAGCTCAGCCCCGTAACGGCTTTCGTTCCCTTCTAAATCTCTGGCACAAATTCTCTGATATCGTCGCTAAGGAGATGCTTGATCTCAAATATTTCAGCATCAAATGTCGAGTCAAAGACGCAGACACTGCTGAACAGATTATCGAAAAAATTGGATACTTCCCGGTCCTGTCTGGATGCGCATTTCACCTCAATGCGATGCCTATCGACGATGTCACCGCCATGGCGAAACGAGCAGCTGTGGATGCAACCACAATTACTGGAGGCACAATCATCACCCAGCCTTTTCCATTTCAGAAGCTTCCGAAGGAGTTGCAGCTCATGATATTGAGCTATCTTCTGATTGTCCGCTGGGACCCATTCATACACAGCTCCGAGTCATGCACTGGGTACACTGCACTTCAAAGCCACAAGGAACAGCGGGCCCAAGACGTCAATTCTCTGATGTGTTGTGGTACCTGCTCAGTAACTGCCGCTCTTTGCTTTTGCTCCTACGGACAGACCGCTGTGTCTTCGCGCTGCTCGTGTTTCACGTCACCACTCCCGTATTTCCTTGTCAATCGAGAGATGTATGAAGATGCGTCCGGCATTTTCTACTCCAACAACCGCTTCGCATTCATTCAAGAGAACCCTGATCATATTCTGAGGTTCTTGCACCCATTCTCGAATGTAACTTTGGCAAAGATACGTCATTTGATCTTCAAATTTCCTCCGGTCTATCGAACTTATGGCAGTCCGCTCCCGAAGTTTGAGCGTACCTTGCAGCTCACCTGGTCAATGGTCCTTCGGTTCATCAAGGAGCACCTTTTTCTGGAGCGTCTCTCGCTTATGATTGTGGATCTTGGGACACTGGGACCCCACTCTATTCGATCAGATCGAAACGAATATCTACGTCGCCTCTTGAAGTTGTTCGCGGCTATTTGTGGTGTTCAATCCTTCCACGTTTTCCTCGTCGATGATCCTGGTTTTGAACACAGGGCTGAGCAGGTTGTCATGGGGCCCGAATATGAGTCTGTGAAAAGCAGCAAAGTCCCGTTCCATGGTTACAGACAACTGAGAGCTTTACGTACCTGAAACATTCTGGGAGCAACGGATGTTGACAAGCAGTAGGACATCGATCCTGAAGCTCCCATCTCGCTTTCTTCCTATTTCCATTTCTGTTATGTCTCAATCTGGGTGACTCAAATCCACTTCTAGCAGAAATGTTTTGTTTTGTCCCTGTTGTGTCTCTCCCCTAAAAGCGCATCGTGAACGCCTTCGATATCAGATCATTTCCCCGTTAATGCAATTTCTTGATAGCTTTCACTTGTAGTGAAATCTAGCTGCTTTCCCATTTGCAGATGAATCCAGCTATTCACAACAGTTGAAGAGACTTTTCACATATTGACAGTGAAGTCTAATTTTCTACCAATTTTCTATTCCCTCTCCATAGGATGAGGTGCCTTCCTACATTCTTCCCGCTCTCTAGGAGTGTCACAGCGTTATTTGGTCAGTGGTTCAGATAACAGTTGGTGTGTCTTATCGCCCGCTGTTTGCGGATGGCTTGTTAACCCACCTCTTCCTAGTGTACTGTACAAAAATACAGTCGGTGAAATTGTAATCCCAGTGTGCAGACTGCTTTTCGTATCTTAAGTATAATATCTGTATATAGTAATGGGTTCCTGGACAACCATTCGAGACATTTGTCATGAAGATGGTCACGGCGACTAAACCAGATAGATAAGGGTATTGTATAGTAAATAAAATGAATTGGACGATAATTTAGCCGTTCTTTTTTTACAAAGACGATGGCTTGTTTCGAAATTCAATCTCTAACAGTTATAGCACCTTGCTTTTCGGTCAATCCGTAACCGTCCAGTAAGAATATCCCACTCCTGTAACTGTAAAGCGGCAACAAAAGAATATTACGCTAATCATTGCTCGGTCCAGAGACAGCCCGGATATGAGGAATAAATAAGAGGCTATATCGACAATAGGTTCAAGGTGGGGATGGCTGTGACCATTTTGTGAGAACCGTTTGCTAGGGTGGCGGCTTAGGGCTCTCCTGTGGGCTTCCTCTTCGGGCCAACAGAACCGATAATATTAAGTGAGCACCTAAATCTTCTTGATATCTTATCTATGAATGGGCTTGCCAAGCATTTTTCAGTCCCTCGGATATCAACGCATGTAGTATGGAGAAGACGATATTTTAACTACAAAATGGGAGCCTATGCCTTCAAAGAAAGTCTTGACCTTTCATAATATGCCAAAGTAGTTCCCATGATGGAGAATCATGTTTAAACTTCGCGGGTCGGACCTTGGTCGTGAGCGACAGGGGAGTGACAAACGTTATTACTTCGCAAAAGTGGGGCATAGATAGAGGACGACGATAATATCCATAAACATTAGCCGCGGGCACCATCATGACTGATTGAAATATTTTCCGTTATCCATCAATATAGGCACGAAAGATACATTTTCTTCCTCCTGCTGTAGCCAGTTTCGCATCCGTCGTTCATACCCGTCCTTCAGCTTCAGCACGACATCATGACCACCATCCTCAAGACTCGCTTCGGCGATATCGAGGTCCAGAAGGAAATTATCCAGGGAGACTTCGATAATATTCCCATCATTGATCTCGCTTCCCTGTCGAGTCCCGATATTGAAGAGCGCAAAAAGCTCGCTGCGCAGGTTTACGATGCTTGCTCGCGTGTTGGATTCTTCTACATTAAGGTTGGACTGTCTATGTCGGGTTCTCACCGATGAGGATTTTCTGACATGGATGTGTGTCCCACAGAACCATGGAGTTCCGGAGGAGCTAGTCACCAAAGTTCACGAAGCAGCGCACGACTACTTCGCGCTTCCGGAGGAGAAGAAGATGGAGAACTATCTAGGTAACTCGAAGGTACGTCCACTAAGCAGTGACCTAGCACATTAGGCTATTTGAGTTTCTAAACTTCTTAAGAAATTCCGCGGTTTCAGCCCCCTCTATGGAGAGCAGCAAGACAGAGAACTCAACGCCAAGCCGGCTGGTAACTTGTCGGAAGCGTTCGACATTGGATATGAAATCGCCGGTGATCGCCAAAAGGGCCCCGATGATGTCCTACCTCCAGACAACTATAGTCTATATGGAGGCAACCAGTGGCCCAATGAGGAGTACTTACCAGACTTTAAGAAAACATATCTCACTTACTACCAAGAAATCCTCGAGCTCAGTCGGTGCATGATGAGGGTTTTTGCCCTTGCTTTGCAACTTCCAGAGGATTATTTCGACGGTATCGTGAAGCACCCAGGATGTATATCCCGTCTGATGCATTATCCCCCGCAGCCTGTACTGGGTGAGGAGCTGGTTGGGATTAACACTCACACGGTACGTGCTCAACATGTCTGGAAGCAGAATAGTTCGGATGTTTCTAATCATTCGAAGGATTACGAGTGCTTCACCATCCTTTCTCAAGATACTGTTCCGGCCCTACAAGTTCTCAACCTCAAGGGCCAATGGGTCGCGGCACCCCCGATCCCCGGAACATTTGTCGTTAATATCGGAGATTTCTTCGCATTCTGGTGAATATACCACCTTTCCTGGAAGATACGATCCCTGTTAACCAGGTCTCTAGGACAAACGGCATCTTCAGATCCACCCTTCACCGTGCTACCAACCTTACAGGCAAGGAGCGATACTCCGTGCCTTTCTTCTTCGGCGTCGACTATGACGCGACTATATCTGTTCTCGAGAGCTGCGTTACTGCTGATAATCCAGCCAAGTCTGGCCCAGTTAAGGCGGGGGAGGTGAGAATTTTCCTCCTTATTTGTTAGTTTTGAGAAGGATAAAATGCTAATTGATAAGTATAGCACGTCCGCAAGCAACTTGCTAGCACTTATGTTCCGTATAGTGAGAAGGCTCATGAGAATTCAACAGTGGAAGCAGCGGCTTAAATGAATTCTGGCTACTCGGAGACATGAGAACAACAGCGATGACACTGTAGGGTCTTGTCAGCGCCTAGCCGTTATGCCAAAGGCGAGCTGCCGCGCAATTCATCTACCCGAAACCACGGGTAGGCAGGTCTCACCCATTCAACCCCGTTTGATATTCCAAAACATGGGAGTTATTCCAAATCATGATTTGAGGTAGCAGACATGGTCAGGACCTATCCTCAAGCATAAATATGGCGATAGATCTCGGTAGTTTTAGATATCAAGCAATCCAGAGGATTTATTCCCTAATGCCAATTTGGTACTTTTCCTTGCTTCGGTGCCCTAGGATTCGACAGGTCTCTTCCTACTTTATGATTTCGTCTGAACTGTCTTTGATAGAAACTGTCGTAACTGTGTCCAAAATTAGCTCTTCTCACTTTCATTAAATATATATATATACTGTGCCTAGTAGACTATACTGGCGGTATCACAAAGAGGATTGGCATGAGTATGAGAAACGCTACCTAATAAGAATCGAGCTACACTGAAGTATAAATAACCTACCCAACAACTTGGCCCTTGCACTTGAACGCCGAAATATTCGCTTGATGGCGGAAGAAAGAGAATGAAAATATCTCATCCAACTTAGTTGCTCTTCACATTGATGACTAAGAAAATATCGGCGGGGAAGCGTTCAATTTAGGCGGTGAAAGCTAACAGTTCCATTCTGCCAGTTCGTTCCCCGCTTACTATCGCTATCCAGGTGAGAAGATGTGTGTAATTACAAATTCAACTACTATCTTCTACTTCATATTCTAAGGATTCTGCAGCATTTGCTGCCAATTCATAGTCACAATGGCTCCGTCATCACCGATATCTATCCCGCTTTTTGCTCAAACGCAACAGCAGCTCTTGTTGAAAGAGCACGAAGTCGAAGTCTCCTCATCCGCACTTGCGAGCAAAGCTGCCTCCGCCTCGGCTTCCACGCGGCGAACGTTACAAGCGACAGGTTATGCCTTGACTGGGATTGTTTTATCACAATGTCGGACAGGAATGGGAGGTCGTATGGTCGGAGAATTTACAGCAGATCCGGCAATGTCCTTGAATTCAAAGACGGTCGGAGGAGAGACAGGCGCAAACGGAGAGCCTCGGTTAGGATCACATGGGATTAGGGTAGGTGATGTTGTCCGGGTCAGCGATATATCTACGGGAGGCAATAGGAAATCTGGCAAGGATAAGGACAAAGATAGTGGGAAGTCTGGTGCCGCACAAGGCGTCGAAGGGGTGGTTACGAGGGTGGGTGAACGGAGCATATGGATCGCTTTCGGCCAGTCGGGAAGTGGAGGCCGTCCGAAGGAGGATGATGAAGGTGTGGAAGAGCTTTGGGGCAAGAAGCTATGGCTGTATGTTTATCTAAGTACTCATGCAAGTCGTTATGTCTATGACCGAGACCATGACTGATGATAGCCTGCAGCGTAAAATTGGCGAACGACGTCACATACAGACGGTGAGTTGAGGGCCTAAGCAAGAAGAAGGGAATTGTCGCTGATTCTTGCCAGCATGAACCAAACAATGCAGAAAATGGAGAAAATGACGGAATCCGAATATACGTATTTCATGAGGATGGCCTTTGGCCATACTTCTCCCTCTTCCGCTGATCTTGACTCCTTAGGCACTGTGGAGTTTTATGACCCGACCTTGAACGACTCCCAAAAGGAGGCGATCCGGTTTGCCCTTGCCTCGAAGGAAATCGCGCTCATTCATGGCCCGCCTGGAACTGGAAAAACACACACCCTGATAGAGCTCATCCGTCAGATGGTTCAGCGAAATTTGCGGGTACTGGTCTGTGGACCATCTAATATCTCTGTGGACAATATTGTTGAGCGTCTCGCAGTGCATAAAATTCCGATCGTTAGAATTGGTCACCCGGCACGTCTTTTGCCTTCCGTCTTGGACCATTCTCTGGAAGTCCTCACGCAGACATCAGAAGCAGCTGCAATTGTGAAGGATGTTCGGAAAGAGATCGAAGATAAACAGGCCAGCATCCGAAAGACAAGGAACGGTAGGGAGCGACGAGCGATCTACGGAGATCTCAAGGAATTGAGAAAGGAGTACAGGGAGCGTGAGTCTAAGTGTGTCGAAAACCTGGTCAGAGGGAGTAAAGTGACGCTGGCAACTCTACATGGAGCGGGAGGTCATCAACTAAAAAATCAAAAATTTGATGTCGTCATCATCGATGAAGCAAGTCAAGCTCTCGAAGCGCAGTGCTGGGTCCCGCTTCTATCGGCTTCCAAGGTGGTTTTGGCTGGTGACCATCTACAGCTACCACCTACTGTCAAATCGTCGATAGAGAAGTCAGCGACAAAGACAAAGCACACGGTAGATAGCAAGAAAGTTGACGGTCCAGACAATGGAGTGAAAACGCTACCTGGCATTTCCCTGGAAACGACCTTGTTTGACCGACTGCTCTCTCTCCACGGTCCCAGCATCAAGAGAATGCTGACCATTCAATATCGAATGCACGAGAAAATCATGAGATTCCCGTCGGACGAACTATATGAGTCTAAGCTCGTGGCTGCAGACTCCGTAAAGAGCTGTCTGCTCAAGGATTTACCGTATGAAGTAGAAGACACTGATGATACGAGGGAGCCTCTCGTGTTTTGGGACACTCAAGGCGGCGACTTTCCGGAGAAGACTGAAGATGAAGAAATTGGCAAAAAGGAGGCATTGCTGGGGGAGAGCAAGAGCAACGAAATGGAAGCCGCGGTCGTTTCTAGACACGTAGGCAACCTTATTCGAGCAGGGGTGAAGGCGGAAGATATCGCTGTCGTGACACCCTACAATGGACAGCTAGCTGTATTGTCCCAAATTTTAAAGGAGAAGTACCCTGGCATAGAATTAGGAAGCGTGGACGGATTTCAAGGCCGGGAGAAGGAAGCTGTCGTTGTCAGCCTTGTGAGGAGTAATCCGGAGCATGAAGTTGGTTTTCTTGGAGAGAAGCGGAGGCTGAATGGTAAGTATTCCTTATCCTCATCATTTTGTTAGCGACCGTTTTGGTCGACCCGTGGTCTTTGCTCTCCAAGGACCCTGTGCGATACTAGCTCAGGTCCAGATGATCTACCGCATGGGTGAAACGGAGAGCATACCTGCGTAAAGCATGGGGTGGTCTCGCTAACGTCAATGGCAACCAGTCGCGATGACTCGTCCCAAGCGACATCTATGCGTCTGTGGTGACTCAGAAACAATTAGTCGGTAAGTCCTCGCCTCTCAAGAGTCTAAATGAACTTTCCCTTTTCTCCTTCTCGTGGTGCCGAGAATGGTCGATCACTTCCAACCATGGAGTCTACTCGTCCGAGACGCACTATGAAGACCGATGTCTCATGCATTTGATTCTAATTCTTTGAATGCCTTTTACAGTGGCAGTGGCTTCTTGAAACGGTGGATGGATTTTCTCGAAGAGAACGCAGATCTACGGTACCCTGACGCTGGCGAGATGATGCAAAGCACCTGAGAGCTCTGTCTCCATACTTCGGTCCGTTGGAAGATCGTCGCTGCGATGTGCGCATTATCAGTGGGAGAGACGCACGACCACCAGACAGGACCTTATCCATTAGCTCGGTACCAAGGAATACGGGGTCCTTTGAAAGAATAGAGTGCTGGGATCAATGATGGCCTTTTCAAGCTGCCTCGCACCATGCTGCAGTTTATTCCGAATCGAACTCATTGCTGATCAACATCCTGTGAATTGATGGTTCCTCCTAGCCGTTACACGTTATTGCGCGCATTGTACGTACTGGGCATGCTGGAGGTTTCCCGTCCCATGGTACGGAAACAATATGCCGACGTCGATCCGGAGTAATGGCATATTGAGTTCAACTACAGAGCCTTCCGTACAACGTCGGACTCAAAGATGGACGCAAATAGCCACGCAGCACTAGCGAATGGAAAGCTCTCTTTTACCCCCTGCCCCGGGATTGTGACAAACTCAGTTTCATGCATATCGTTTAACGCCTGAGTCGCCACTTCACCACAGTAGGATAACCATCTAGCTATTATTATTACATATCGCCTGATTTCCATAAGCAGTGTCTGCCGGTTATGAACTAGTGAGTGTACACAGACCAGGATCTGGCTGCATACGGCGCGCAGGAACCTTCGCACGAGACTCGATAATATGACTATTCGAATGATCATCCCAGCTCTTGCAGCTACCCAATACATCGGTGTAGCATAATTCCCTAATTCGTGAGCGAAAACATATCCAGTTATACTCTCCAAGGAGGTCTAATAGGCCATCAGCTGCGGATTTATGGATCCAGCATCTATGGGACATCTGCTGCGTGCCATTAAGCTTCTTCTGGGAACTTGGCACCATGGAATCTTTGACAATCGGAGTCTATGCCAGACCTAATGTACTGGCAGTCGCTAAATTAGCTGCCCACCGTTGTTCGCATTGACGGTACTTTGAGAACCTCACGGCAGCTGCGATCCGAAAGGTCCAGGCACCCGACTACATCTGAACAATCACCGGGGAATAATATCTACTCTGCACTTGACCTTTCACATCATTTAACAAGAGAAATGCTTTTTTGCAATACGAATATCAGCCACGGGAATTAATACAAGCCACAGAACAAAAAAAAGCTGGGTTCCAAGGTCGGATGCTCATGTCACTCTTTTCTTCCAATAAGCAAGTGGAGACAGTAATCACCCGCAAAGTAACCCGGTATGCAGTGCCTGTGCCTAGCCAAGGGGAAACGGACTGTGTTCCTAGACTAAGTGCTCCATGCGGCCATCCTCGTGGGAAGGGGGTGTTTCAGCAACCGTGTTGACCCACGCCACTCCATCTTTTCTCTTAGACGAAAATTTCCCCTGTTCTTTGTCCATGGAAACGTCCGATGAAGATGCATATCATCAATCGGTATGTCTGCAAGTCTGATATGCTCAGATTCCATTAAAGCTCCGAGGATAGAGCAGACCGGAGTACGAGTTCCGTTCTGGAATCTCCAGGTTCATTCTAACTAGTGGCGGGCGCCAACAAGTCTTGATCAGAGCCATGGACCGCACTGTCCGGCGCGGCAACCGAAGGACCGAAGCGAGTAATGGCGGATCGAGCCGGCCTGTCAAGATGCGGGCTGGTCTTCCAGAAAAGCTATAATTACTGATTACTGGGGCTACTTAGTATAACTACTTTAGATCAGTTAGCTGACTGGAGAAATTGTTGAGTGGCTCGGCAGACAGGATTCTCAGGAGGCGGAACCCAACCCCGTTTACGGCCCTCCTATCTGGGTAAATGCCCATACGCTTTTCCCAGGGAATTCTATTATTCGGCGCGTCTGAGCCGGACCTGGAAGCTTACACTCGTTAGTTATCTCAAATAATGCTACGCCACGAACTTTACCAGCCCCATAGGAGGGGCACGAGGACTATTGTGGATATTGTTGAGTCGCGAGCCTTATCGCTTGCACATTTACGATCATCGTAAGTGACGCTCTACGATCGATCCGTACAGTGTGCAAAGTACGGCTAATACAAACCTCAAACCTGGTCGGACGCATCATCGCATGCATCTGCCTGCCGCCCACGATGATGTGACGCCTGCCATGTGGCCGTATGGGAGCCGGCCTGGCGAAGCGTCGTTTCAGCCACTTGCTAAGCTCGATCTGGGGTCCGGCATGTCGCGTATCATTAGTGTCTTGTGTCGACCCCCTAGGTCCGGATTGGTAGGGAGACCTCGATCAGGTCTAATGCTAATAGCTCGTCGTTTCCGGAGGAAAGGACAGATATCCATGCGTCCCTGTCTAACCTCGTGGGACATCAGCGGGACCATTATTATTATGGCTTGCCGGAGAATGGATGGGAAAGGAAAAGGTCGCCAGGGGATAATTCTTCTCGTTCATTATCTCGGTCCTCCAACCGTGCTTTGATGCAGGGGCCGTGACCAAAACGCCCGTTCGTTCGCCGGCCCACTTGGCTACGATTATCATCCAGTCCTCGCGTTTTCGACCACTCAGCGTTCCGCCTGTCGGTCTTCATGACCGCGAGGTTAGCTTTTGTCCCTGCCAGCTCGTGCGGCGATTCCCCGTGCTGGACGGCGTCAGACGATCTGGTCCCGCCCGAGAGCAACTGTGAATCTTTAGGGTCGAAGTCTCTTTCTCTGCAGTGGTCGTCTGTACCCCTCTATTGGCATAGCGGCCCTTGGCCGTGTTCCAGGAGTGGAGGGATCCCGGCACGGGGATTGAACCCTGGCGATGCTGGCGAATCGTACATGTACTGGACCTGTGCTCCCTAGTATGCGTCTCCTCCCTCTCAATCGCCTTTAACTTATCTGCATTCCACAAAATGACGGCTGGCTAGTCATCTTCGTATGAGAGACGCCTGTCGGTCGATTCAGCCTCACGCCTACCCAGCTCGTGGATATGGCCCCTGGGGTGACTGACTACCGTGGTATTCCGACTGTTCATTGTCGGGTCGATTCATAATCATAACATGCGCCCCCAGCAGCTGCTGCCGATCCCATTGACACTCAACTAATCGACCGAATTGCTTCTACGCAGCTCGTACCACGACAAAAATCAGGCCAGCCGGAAGGTGGAAAAGTTTCCATTCCCTTTCTTACACTCGTTTTTTCGTGATCTTTCGTTGAAGCGATTTTGATCACGGACCATTTATTACTTTTAGCTCTGTCCATCGCGGACATACATGACTATGGAATTGTGTTGCCAATTGTAGCCTTTTCATCAGGAGATTACTTTCTTTGAGCAAGCCCAAATTTTTGTGATTTGCAGTCGGTTATCGATTATACGATATGGCTATGGCTTTACGAAGCCCGAGCACCTCTCATGGCATCGTGCGAAGCCACCCGGCTGTTGCCCTTCGTCGCGGAGAGATCAAGATATCAGATCCCATTCCTATACCACGAGAAGGTCCCGATGGATTTGGACCACAAGCGCTAAAACACCCCTCGATGTCCTCACTCCGGCAAGTCCGTCAATCCCAATCATCAGCAGTGTCCAACTCCCGACGCCAGACTCACAATACATCCTACCACAACCAACAAGATTCAATTTCGAGCTCTATATCTAAAGAATCCAATATCCAACGACGGCGGGGAAGTGCATTGAAAAGTGTCATGCGAAAGATATTCGGGAAAAAGCGGGGAAGTGATGTCAATGGATTCGAGGCCCATTCTCCAGAGTTACACATGGAGAGGAACGGAGACATCTCGCCAGATCCCGGGCCCGAAGGTGCTACATTTGTCACAGTGCCAGACTCTTTTCGGGCGGATCGGGCTCCATCATTATCAGATGGGCGTAGTCAACTACCAAATGGCGTTAAATCTTCTTTGGCTGATGACGATGCCGTTGTCCCTATAGAGAAACGGCCCCGTCGAAGAGCCACATTGCCGAGTCTGATACTTTCTGACGAGGAGGCCCGTGAGGTGGTCAGCACGTTCACCCGCTCAGACGGTGCCGCAGGTGGCACAGAGCCACCGTCGGAAGCAAGAAGGATTCTGGAGGATTTGCGACGCAAAGGGAATCTTGAAGATAAGAGACGTTCGCGAAGCGCGACTGCCCTTCGGGAAATGGCAATGGCAAACCAAATGTCTCCCATTCAGTGGAGACGACGCAGCGAGGAAGTTAAGCTTTGGCGAACAAGCTTTCTGGGCACAGACGTGCCCCAAGCGACTCCTTCGAGGCCTCAGACGGGTACATCGACAGTTGCAGAAGAGAAAGAGGTCGCCCCTTCAGAGGTCACTGAGACTGAGGCGGAAACCGAGGCGGAGAGTGCCCAGTACAACTTTGGAAATTTGATAGGGTCAATGCCCAACGACGACAGCATCACGCTGGAACAGAGAGTGATCACGCTCGAGGTGAAATTACTAGATCTGGAATTGGCCATCGCAAAATTACAGGGCAAGGACAAACAGCGAAAAACGTCTTCTTCAAAACAGGATCGGAATCGCTCCCATGCCACGGGTCAGCTCTCCACATCCTATCCATCTGGCGGCAGCGATGGTTCTGAGAGCAGCTCCGCATGTTTTGGTGAAGGCCGGCCAACAAGCACCAACACACTTCGTCCGAGCCCCCAGGCTCGAGGTTTAATGTGGCATCCTCCGTCCTCTTCTTCGCTTGCTGACATGAACGGTATCACCGTAGAGCAATACAGTGCACTCATTACTCTTATTCGACGAGAACAGACGGCGCGCAGGACCCTTGAAACCCAGGTTTCTCAGCTCCAGGAAGATATACGACATCTGCAGAGAGTAGCTGTGGGTTCGTTGACCTCAGGGACAGCTTATCCCATCCCGAGTCCAGAGGCAGAGGACGTGCTTCGATTTCGGCGCGCTATGGGCCCTTCTCGATCCACAAGTCCTGCCCGAGAGAGGTCGCCGGACTACGACAGTGACAGTGACAATTCCGATCCCTACGCTGGGAGCGATCCTCATACCAGATCTAATCTGGACATTAGACAGCGACAGCCGATGGCTGGAATGATCTAAGCCAAAATGGTGACTTGCAGCAACCGTTGTATGGCCTGATGACTCTTCTATTTTATGTTCTTTTTCGTCGGCATATGCACTTCATGGAGCAAGCGAGTGTTTCAGTGATTCCCAAAGTCCTGACGACAGTTTTCAGCATGGTGCTTCTAGGCGTCTTCGTATTTGGGCAAGCAGGTCTACAGTACTCTCTTCCCTCTCGACATGGTCAGCGCACAACCATGACATCTGTTTGCTCACGACCCTCCTCTTTGTCTATATTTTTCTCTACGGTCCTTTTCTTCGATTCTTGCCTGGTGAACCCGTCACGTTTACTGGCATTCTTCTCATATGTTTCGACCTCTACCCGAAAAAGGGATTACTTGAGGTGCAGCGTTGGATTGTTTGGATCATGCTTGAATTGTGCTGCACACTCTGCGTCTATTTTACTATTTTCTCCGCACACGCTGCGTTGAAAGCAGCATGTATGCAACAGGAGGCTTTTCAGTGACTCTTCTTGTCTATATAATAACGAACTCTTGTGGAGATTATTTAGCATCGTGTGCTTATCTGCGCATCAGGTGCATTTCTGTCTTCATGAGGATACCATTGGTGTTAATATTGAGAATAACACCATCGAGCAGCGTACAAATGCAATCATATAATGATTCAATTCGGAATGAAAGTTCTTTCATTTACTATTTCATCAGATATGTGAATCTAGGCCAGCAATACCCCGAAGACCCAATGGAATCTTCGTAATTTCAAGTCCGTCAGGGGCAAGCTGACGCGTGGTTGCAACGGAATCAAGTGGATCAAAGCAGCGCAAAAATGAGGTCCTCTTGTCAATTAAATTAATTAGCCGTTATTAAGTCCGTGCTTCTGCCGATCTTGGAACTAGGGTATAGTTATTCTGGAGGGCTTCTAGACCGAATCGTTCATATTACGTATTTTGAGTTAAATATCAGCCCCGAGCGCAGCAAACGAGACAAATATCCCGACAGGCCACAGCGTGGGTCACGTGTTGACACGTGTCGACCACATCCCACTACTGCATCCCGTAGCTGCTCCAGGTTTCTACGAGTCACACTCGGGAGCTTGAGAAGCAATATGAGGTTGTCTAAAGCAAGCAGAACGGCCCCGAGTAGGTGCCGTACTATAGGTAGGGGTAGAACGAGATTGTATAGGGTTTGCAAGCAAGTATATTGAATACGAAGCTATGCAGCGCTATCAACAAGAGGATCCCTGCCCCCGAGAATACCTAGGGTGGGAGCTGGTTCTTTGCTTAGGCAAATAATATAGCCTGTAAATGTAATATATCATTATTTGGAGCGGGGAACGGGAGGTTGCCAGTTAAGATTCGGATATAGCGTGCTCAGCCCAGTTAGGCAATAGGGTTCTCGCATAAATAAATCTAATATAGCTTTGATTTTATTATCTCTCATTAATAACTTTAGTCTGACGACATATAGTCAGCTACATTAGGATCGGTTGCAAACTGGTGTGGTTGGCACATTTCCAAGGCTCTCTCCATTTTGGTGCTACTTTTCAATGTATTTTTTGGGTGCATACAGTGCTGAATCGCTGGCCTGTTTATGTAATCTAACCATGGAGTGAGTCAAGTCATTGAAATCACCCCTAGGGAAAGAAAAATTCATTGTTTACTTGCCTGTGCTGACCATCATCAAGGAAGATAGAGTCTATCACTTATCAGCGAGGGCATTGTGCAGTAAACGTTATTGAAATCAGCCATTCGGTCAAAAAGTCCACCACAGTCTAATGCATATATATACTGTTAGAATATATCCAAGAGAAGTGGACGAGAGGAAAAGAAAGAATTATTGAACATAAAAAAAAACAAGCCATGGCATTCTAAAGGAGAAGCTGCAAGGCAGCCAAAAGACCGGAAATGGATACGAGCGATCCAGAAAGGAAAGCCGATTGAGACACTGAGGCGCCTGTAAAAATTGATCCACTTGCACTTGTTGTCGATGAGGCACCTGGGCGAGAAGATGACACAAAGGTGGAGGAAGGAGAGCTGCTTCCAGCACCAGAAAGTCCAGAGCCAGAACTGGAGCTGGAGCTGGAACTGGAGCCGGAACCGGAGCCCTGAGTAGGGACAGGGCCAGCAGGATAAACCGTAGTTCCAGCAACAAGGGTTTCAGTAACCAGATGTCCAGTTTTCTGTCCATAAGGGCAGTCAGCAACTGAAGATGCGCACTGATAGATCGTAGAGACTCTAGTGGTATACATAGTCTCAGTAACTGAGTTGCCACCTGGTTGGGCACCAGAGCCAGATCCAGCTGTAGGTTCTGAAGTTGTAGTTGCGCCAGCCGCAGTCACAGGGCAAATTGTTGTCGAGACGACGACGGTCTCAGTGGTGACATATGTAGTCTTTGCCCTTGCCGGACAATTGATGACCGTTGATGGACACGCGGTGATGGTAGATCCAGCAGCACCAGATCCGCCTTGGCTGGAAGAAGATGAGCTACCGGTAGCGCCGCTTCCACTACCATTTCCGCCAACAAATGTAGATGTTGTGCTGGAAGAGGCGGTAGAAGTAAGGGAAGACGACAAAACAGCTATGGACGAAGATGGCACAGCTCTGGACGAAGATGGGACAGCTCTAGATGAAGATGGGACAGCTCTGGACGAAGATAAGGCGACAGCAGAAGAGGATTTGGGCCTGCGTGATGGCCTCGGTCTGCAAGGCCGGACGGATCTGACGGCGCTTGACGATGGCCTCAGCGAAACCACGACGGACGAGGAAGATTGGCCAATGGCGGGAGAAGAGGAAACTGGGGTCGGAGTAGGCCTTGGAACAGTCAAGTAGGAAGTAGTGCACACATTCGAAGGTCCAGTGACCTCAAAGTTATCCCAGCCAATAGACCAGGATCCCGATGGGTCGGTAGATCCACAGTCTGGGCTGAATACCAAGGTATGGCTAGTGGAAGTTGCCTGGAAAGTGAAGGAATGCTGTGTCCACGAACTGAACAAACTGTAGCTGACATAATTGATTTGGTTAGAGGTAGTATCCTTGTAAACATAGTTCCAGCACTGAGTCATCCAAATGCCCGTTTGATACAGGGCGTTATAATACGAGACAGTATATGTACTGCCAACTCGAAGACCAGTAATCGTTTGAGAAAGGTCTAACTCGTGGTTGTAGCCGGTTGTTTGTAAATAATAGCTTCCATTTTCAGCGGCTGACCCCTTGGCTGCTGATGTGCCAGCCTCGACGACGCTGTAGGACGTGCCCGAGTATACATCGCTTATCTCCCAGCCACTGAGCCCAGTTTCAAAACTCGGGTTCTCGAAAAATTGAACGGTGGAGGTAGAACACGAGACAATGGGGACGCTGGTTACGAACCCGGGGGCGACTCGGCTGAGGAGAGCCAAGAGAGGGAGAAGAACCCCCCATGAAGTGGACAGCTTCGCCATGTTATTAACTTATAATGCGAGCAGTATACAAACAAGCGACTTTGGGAAGCTCCCAATGAAAGGGAAAAAAAGAAAGACCCTAAAGCAGATAACGAAGTACAAGACGCCGGATATTAAAACATCTTGTAAAGATTTTTTTTCTGGAGGGCTTCCAAGATCATATATAGCCCCTAAGAACAGATAAGGAATGGACAGGCGACATTTTTCCTGTGGTCCTCCTGATTGAGTGAGGGCACACGAGCGCGATCGTGGACACTGAACAGCGACTACCATCCAGTTCCGATTCCATGCTAGCGAGGTTGTAAAATTGTCCCATGGTAGACTAAGTTAGCTATTAAACGAGGGGCGTCGATGGTGTGTCTAGAACTAGACTTCTAGAGTGCCTCGTTTAGCCTGGTTTAGCACACGGAGATTGCTACCTGGAGAAAAGTGTTGCCAAAGAGAATAGTAAATACATGTTAACATCTTAGAGAAATCTTGAGAAGATGACAAAACTCACGAGATAATTCGACATCAGATGAGATCAGATCACAGAAGAAAGAACAGAACAGAACAGGAAAAAAAAAAGTGGGATGTCAAACGAATCCACGTGGATCGGCTTGTCCTTGATCCGGCCTAGCACCAGCCTTATACGAAGAGGCACAAGGGAAAGCGCAAGCCCAGATGGTTGGACTATTGGTTGCTAAGAGCGCCAGGGATTCACTTGCCTGCTGTCCATATTGTTATTAACGAACCTACCATGAGATTGGGTTACAATCGGAGGCCCAAAAATTCTCTAGCTCCCTTTCGTGATGCTTCGATCAAGCTGACAACGAGTGAGGTTTACCTCTATGAAAATCCACTTTAACATAGCACCAACCTTATGGGTCTGAGAAAAATGATAGATAGGGGGCCGCGCAGAATCGACCAGACCATAGCTGTAGAGTTAGATACTACCTTTTATCCTCTAAGACTGCGTTAAAAGGAGTTTATTCCTTCGTCTCGGTTGATTTTTCGTATCATTGGCATACAGATCCCATGATGATGTCCGTTTCGAATCTTCTGCTTCTGTGGCTTGTCGCCGCCGCCGCGGCGAAGAATGTCTTTTCTTGCGTCCCTCAAATTGAACCTGCGATGTGCACTAGTATGGCCATGGGAAAGCCGCTTCTCGTGCGTCAAGTTGAATGCGACGAGACCAACGACGCCCTCCATGAGATCAGAAGCCTCAGAGGAGCAGCGACCTCGTTCTGCAGCTCATATCTGCACGTCCCCAGTGTAACGACTGTTACAGTGGCCACAACCACTCCAGCCGCCGTGTAAGTGAGCAAGAGACCTTGCGAGCGTTGGACTGACGAAGTCGCCATAGCACCACCACAGTCGACTTTACTGATGTAATGACGACGACTGTCTACCTCCCGAACTTTCTGCAGAAGCGTTCTGATGAGCCATATAACTATGGTGATGACGAGGATGATGATGATAGCTGTATAGCAGATATCTTTACCGACATTTTGGATCAATTCCCTCCAGCGGAAATCTCTTCGGCCTGCAGCTGTCTGAAACCCGCTCCGAGTACCACAGTCTCCTTGACCATCACAGCTCCAAATCCAGTCAGATAGCCCAATCTTTTACGGTAGTTTTCATTGTACTAACTAACCGACTTGTATCTTAGATTATAACGCAATTCTCCACAGTCGATGTTTTCAGTACAGTCACAACATGCAATGCAGCGGGCGCAGCTTGTCCTGGTTGCAACCCTATTTACTGCTGTGGGGGAGCCTGCCATTGCAGTCTAAGCGGCGTTGCCGTCAATACTTGCTATTGATGAAATTTTCAAATCGCATGGACCGAGACGATTGGTTGGGGGGGTAGGGGGTGGATTTGGATTTCAGAAGTCTCTTCGTTTTGAAGCTCTATTAGACCGCCTAATAGGCTCCATATTAATGGTTAAAGGTGTATACCGGAAGTTTAATTAAAGTTTGAGGTGGTCCTGTGTCTATAATCACGTGATTATTCAGCCGCAGCCCCACTAAGCTCCAATTAGGAACGTCCCATTTTGTTTGCTGAAGGGATAATAATAATATTAATTAGGTCCTGCCATCTATGTGTTCTTCACCATTGGCATGGTCAGAGCTGCCAGGGCCAGACTATTTGTTGGATACCCTTAGTTCAGTCCTCCGGAAGGGTGTCGTCCTCACCTGCACCAGGCTGCTAAATCAGTACTTAAGGTTTATAGTTTAGCTAGGTTAGCTAGATTTTCCAATACAAGCTTTCCACCGCTTCCTTCACTATTGACGCTCAAGCCTCGAGCTTGGCTTTAGGAGCGCGATGCAGCTAAGCGACAAAGGGCAGAGCAAGGTGATGGCATTCATCGCTTGGGCTCTCCCATTTGAACGTGGCTTCGCACTTGCACTGCAGTCCACACTCGTTGTCGTTATCTGGCCGAAGAGGGCAAACCTGATTATAATCCGCCTCAAGGTACGCGCTGGGAGAATTGCACCTTGAACGGCCGGCCTGACGTAGAGAGTCTCCTACATGTTGATGCTACTGTCCATTTGTTAATGCCTCTGTCAAGATGATCTGGTCTTCTCTTCTCCTGACTCTCGCAGTCACTGCCGCAGCCTTGCCGCAGCCTGACGTCCACAGGGAGGAGGATGATGTCTGTGGTGGAGATGATGTCGTTTGGCTGCTGGAGGAACTGCCCGAAGCCACGCCCTTTTGCCGCGATCTCATCCATATCCCCTGCGATGTTGTCACCGAGACAAATACAACATTCCCTCCAGCGACCACGGTCCGCATCACGGAGACCATCATCGAGCATCCAAGCAGCCGGGTGACCAGGACTATCACAAAGCTCCTGACATCAACTCTCGTTAAACCAGTCCAATACTGCTGTCAGCTACATCACAGATACCACGGACGATTTTTTCTCTCAGACGATCACTGATCTTTCTTCTTCCACGGTCACCGATGTGTTGACCACTTCGCTGACCAATTATGTCACTGAGATGGTCACCAGATTTCTCACCAGCTATACAACGAGCACGATCACCCAGACCACTACTGATGTCTCTTCTTCCACAATCGTTGACATTGCCACTGAAACCACTACTGAAACCTATACGAATACAATCATGGACTATGCCACTGTCTTCACAACAGATTATATCACTGCGGTGGTGACTGGGTTCATCACCAATACTTTCACTGATCTCTCAACTCTGACTGTTACCAATTACCATACAGAGACCATCACACTTTCTTTCACTGATACTGCTACTGGCACAGCCACTGACACCATCTCTTCAAGTACCACTAAAATCGTGGATGTGACCACGACCCAAACCAATCCCTCTACAGTGGTTCAAACCGATGTCAATACTAATACTGATTCCACTTGGACCACCGCGACGGATTACACGACTGCCACACTGACATTGCTGGTGACATATGGTTCGATGGCGACCACGACTATTGTCGAAACTATTGTTCCTCAGCGTCGGGATGTCATCATGAAACGAGGTCCTCCTGCTCCTCCGGCCTACCCCACCCCTCCAGCACTGACCGATTATCCTGCGGATCTGTTGTCGACCGCATGCTCTGATTGCACCTCCGACCAGATGTGTCGACTGAGTTTATCTCCAAGACTGAGGCACAACGCACGGTATGTTGCGCTGAGACTGTTGCTCGAAATGAAATACTAAACTTTGGCCCAGGTCACTACTACCCTGACTACTCATACTGCAGCTAGTGTAGCAGTGCAGACGGTTTATGTCACGAAGTTACTTACTGCGTATCTCACTAGCACCCCGACAAACTTCCGGGCCACACTTAAGACAACTGATATGACTGTTGATATCACTGATACGGCTACTGTTGACGCGACGACGGTCATCATTGATTCTGCTACAACGATAGCAACTAATGTCATGACACTGACAGTGACCCAAGACCAAATGACCACATTGACTACCTTTGTCACTGCCGACATGACTTCAGATGTGACCTCATTGACCACCCTGGATATCACTACTTGGGCAACAGCCTCAGTGACCCAAGACGTAACGACCGACGTGACTTCAACCACAACAACTGACACCACAACCACTGACACCACCACGGAGAGTGTAAGTCGCACTCTCAGTGAGACCACTACTCAATCCACCGATGTTAGCTCGACGAACACAGCCTCGACAACCACCACGACCACGGAGACCACAACAGTCGACATGACTGCCATTTCAACCATCACATCCACGTCCTCCGTGACGGTCACAGTCACCATACCCACCACGATCGAATCCACCATCCAGACCACCGTAGATGTGACCGAGACTGCCACCACAACTGCAACAGTGGACATCACCGTCACCGAAACCACCTTCACCCTATCCACCATGACCGTGGTCTCGACCGCCACGGCCACACCAACTTCCGCCTGCGGTGTGAATGTTGTCCAAAACCCTGACTTCGACGGCCCCTCCACCACCGACTGGAACATAGTCTACACTGCCAATGGTAAATCGGCCTTCTCCACCGGCTACAACACCCCATACGCGCTAAACCTCTACACCAGCGGCGGTGGCTCCAGCACTTCCACAATTTACCAGACCCTCTTCACCGTCGCCGGTGAAACGTACTCCTTCTCCTACTACTACATGGTTACCGCGGGCAATCCAGCGTCCACTCTGACTTGTTACTTTAACAATGCGAACGCGAACTCGTTCTCCGTGAACCTGGGCACCACAGCGAAGAATGCGTGGAAAGTGTACTCGGCGAGCTTTGTGGCGTCGTCGTCGCAGACGCTAATGACATGTCGGTTGTCCACGTCAGTGGTTGCGGGAATTTCTCTGGACGGGTTTGATGTTCAGTGTTGATGGAGGTTTAATATTGTGTTGAGGATTGGTCTCTTCGTGTTTGTGTTATGCGTACTTGAGTTTTCACTGACTAATCATGTTCAGTGATCTTTTTCGGAATTATGTACTAATTTTGTTCGAAGCAGGACTGATTAGTATATACATGAAATACAATATTACATATAATCACGCATTGTTGTAATCTGTTCTTTCGAATCCTTGCTCATTCAATTTCAATATTTATATATATATATATACACATAAATATCACAACAATATCCATCATCTCTTATACTCATATATATTATGATATATATTATATCACCCCTTCACTCCCCCCAACTCACACTCACCTTCCCATTCCACTGCCACTCCCATGTCCATGTACATTTTCCTCCAGCCCCGCTGTAACCTGGACCCTCACCTGTGCACTCGCATCTCCCCACAACTTCGTAAGCCCCGGACTTGCCCCTGGACCCAAACTCACCCGTTGCGTCGTCTTAACATGTATGAATTGGCACAACAGAGCACGAACTTTGTTCAAGAAAAGTCGGTTAACACTACGGAAATATTTCCAGAAAGCTTGCTGCGCTTGAAGAAACAAACTGATACCTAGAAACGAGAAACAGGGAGTTATATTCTACCATTTGCAGAGCTAGAAGTATTTCTAAAACAAATCAAAAGTCGGGACAGAAGATCATTCCATGATCTGTTGGCAGATATTTAAACAGCTCCAACGAGTCTCTTGATTGCCAAATGAAGCACATCATCATGAACTATCGGTTGCAGAAGAGTTTCATCATGGAGTTTCGCAATCTTCTGTTACTTCCTGTGGGGTTTATCATTCCTTTTGCTTTCTCCACGTAAGTACACACACAGCATAACCCTCATAAACTCTGTTCTCTAATTTTTGGATTAAGCCCTGCTGTGCATAGGTGCAATGCATCAGTACATTCGCATCCGCCACTAGTTATCTGGAGTGTTCCCTTGCAATCGGCAGCTTCGAGCAGTCGTTTTGGCAATGTGTATCCCACGGGGATATTGGTCTATGTATCTGAAGCGATCAAGGGGAATAGGAGCGCAGCGAGCTATTTGATAGCTACACATGCTGTTGCCTAATAAGGACGAGCTAGATGATATTGTAGCACACAGCTATCTAGCACACAGCCATCATCTCGATGTGTATGAATCGATGCCCTTCTTCTAGATACAGGAATAAGGGGTTGAACCTAGTGGTGTTGCCAAGCGGCTAGCACACACGTGATTCCGCATATTTCCATATCAGTATCAAAGCACAAATGCCATTTTTAGTACAAGTCTATCTCTGAGGATTAATACTCGGGAGGGTTTTTCTGAGAAACAGAGTGCACGTGATAAAGTCAGATGACGCGACAGACCTCCGTGTCCGACAACGACAATAATTATTCTTTCCTGCGGTTCCGACAAGATCCCTAAAGCCATAATTCGAAGCATAGAGCAATTAGAAATCTTACATGCAAAGGGTTCTTTTCCTAGAAAATTAGCAACAACAATTGGTTTCAATATCCATTCACAATGACAACCATACCTCCCTCACCATCCCCTCCGCGTCCTGGCTCCTCCGCTTCCTCCGCAACGACCATGACGACGACAACCACCGGCGCACATCACAGTCAGTCTCAGTATTCACCGTCTGTGACAGGGCCAGTGCAGAAACCCTCCCCTCCGCCCGTGGATATCTTACCCACGCCGGCCGCACGGACATATGCCCATGTCCACCCAGCGCTGCTGCTGGCGCTGTACGCGCTCCGGTTCCCCTCTATGATGGCGGATCCTGTTTCGGAGATGATGACCCAGGTGCCCCTGCTGGCAGTGGCACAAGTTGTGTATGTGGTCACTTGTCTACCGGCCAAGGGGACAGTTGCAACTTCTAGTTCGACAGCTAGTGACAGCGGAGCTGAGGGTGTTGAGAAGAGAGCTGTTTCCGGATCGCATGGGAGTGCTGGAACGGGTGTTGTCAAGGTTGGTAAGGCGGGGTATCGACGGAAGCATCATGCTCATGGCAAGGGAGATGGTATCTGGTCGAGATTGACGGTACGTTCTTCATTCTGTGAGATTTCGTTATGATATATCCTGTTCTTCCGCGTCAAGTAGAACAAAAATCGATGAGGAAGACGAATTATCAGCTCGATGTCTCGATCTCGAACAAATGGCTAACTTGCAAATCAGCCCGCTCTCCTCTCTCTCACCCTCACCTTCCTCCTGGGTACTCCCATCATTGCGATTCTTCTTGTCCTATTCGGCGCCCCATTGACCACCCATGCTCCGCACACCATCCTCTGCGCGATGCACATGTCGCTTCTCTCCTCCACAGCACTCATCTATGTTCACGGTGTCGACGGTGCTATCTGGAAGGAAGTCTACGCCTTCGCAAGGCCATCAGATGCAGTATGGGGAGGCGCCCTAGGTACAGGGGTTGGCGCCTGGCTAGGAGCGATCCCTATCCCATTGGATTGGTACGTCTATCAGTACGCCCCTAACACCAGAAAACAGTGTCCCATTCCCACACTCTGTAACAATTCCAATTCTCTAGACATCCTCTTCTAACCACTATGAACCCAAAACAGGGACCGCCCCTGGCAAGCCTACCCTATCACCATCCTCACGGGCGCATACCTCGGCTTCGCCGTCGGCTCACTCATCGGTCGGACACCCCTCCTATACGGAAAGCGATTATCATTCATAGACCCCGAAGACGAAAAACATGAGAAGTTAAACTAGAACCGCGTACATTACATTTCCCTTAATCTGAGCGAAAAGAAAAGCATAAGATCTGGGCTTTACACCTATACACCGGAAATGGGATAATACTAGTATTAGAGAGAAGTTCTATAACTACCGGCCCTGAATAAAAATAGGGATTTGGGGGAGACCGGTGTAAGTATTTATATTTGTATTTGTACATAGCTTGCTTCATGAATTAGAAACTATCGTGATTTCGTGGTGATAACCTATATACATACATGACGATTTCCCTCCCCCTTTCCCCCCTTTGTTTTTACAGCGGGCACTTAAGGAGTAATAAATGCATTTGATTACCTAAATCAGGTTGAACTCGAAGTTATGATGAATCATGCGAGACAAGAAGAAATTCTATGTACTATAATCCTATATCCCCGCGACCATGCAATGTACGCTATACGCAGATGATGGATTATATATCCAACTCTCGAATTTTCGCGATCCCTGCCTTTTCCCTTACCAGACTAGTACCGTTACCTGTATGTTTATCGACTTCATTTCCTTGTGATCATTCGATGTTATATATATCTTGCATTCAGGCGCAGATGTGTCTCCCAGATCACAGAGCCAAGTGCTGAAAGTCAAGTCTTCGATCCGTAATAAATGTGGGCGGATGTTGTCTTAACACAATCTGGTAGGAATAATATAAGTCGAAGAAATTTGCTAAGCCCTGTCGAGATATACTAAAACCATGGACTACGTGGAAATGTAACATAGTACAACTCTGGATTCATGAGATCATATCACACTCGTTCATTCACATATGTTCGAGGGAGAAAAGAAAAAAATTGGAAAATAGAGGTCATAACTAGCAAAGAAACCATTACCAGACCACATCGTACCTAAGCAAGAAACACAATGGACTCATCCTGGACTGGCCGCTTCGTACAATTTGTCTTCGGTATCCGTTTGCGACCATACCTTGGAGTCTCCCCTAACTCTTTTTTTAGCTTTTTCTTTTCCGCCGTTCCCTTTTTTGTTCCAACACAAAAAAAACCGGGGTGAACAATGGCCTAACAGGACGAGAAGTAACTCCTACACAAGGATAGCAAGGCGATAGTGGAGAGGCAACAAGCCGGGATAAAGGGTATGAGAAAAAATTGACAGGTCCACAACAGAAGAACTAGAAAGGCATAAGAGAAAAGTATGTACTCCTAACCTGGAGCAACGTCTTTAGCAGTTGGGCGAGGTTCCATTTGCCAAGAGAAAAAGAGCTCCGAGACGTAAACTCCCAGCGGTACGGCGTAGGTATTATTAAAGTGTTGTTCCACAAAACAGAAAAGAAGAACATAACAAAAGGGGAAATCCTCGCGAAGACGTAAATGTAAAGTCTCATTAAGGGGTTCCGTGATAACGCCCGCAGCGACCTGATCACGTGCGTTCTCATTCCAACTAAATTCACCAAACCAGAAAATTTACTCTCCGTAAGAAAAAGAATAAATAGAAAAACAGAGGCCAGGCAGGTCTGTGCTATAGCAGACCTCTCCCATGAGTTCATCTCTAAACAGGTCGGACTGTACCAAGTTGCAAGATCGATATCTGTCTTTGACCACAAATCAGGGGAACAGACGACCTCGAACACTGAGAGGTCCGATGTTAATCCAATCATAGCTTTAAGTCACGGTAAACGATTAGGATGCAGGAGCTACCTGTGACGCAGTTGCATTGTTCTGATTCCCGTTCTGATCGCCAACGGGGGAGTTCGAAGTCTCCTCCTTCGTCTGAGTTTCATCTGCAGGGATGGTTTCTGGACGAGGCGGCTCTTGCTGCAAAGACCGCTTCGGTAGTTCCGGAGATCCAGGCTCCTCGGGAATAACGGGGGGAGGACCAGACATTGGCAACACAGAAGAGACGGGGGACTGCTGGGAAATTTCCGTATTCTCGCGAGGGAGCTCAGTTGAAATGCGCCGGGAACTCCTATTCTCCTTGCTGCCATAGAGCGAGTTCTGATTCGAGACAGATTTTTCCGTATCGGACAAAGGGGGACTCTTGGCTCGCTCCCTTTCAGCATCCCGGTCTTTAGCTCCATCCTTCACCTGGGCAACTTTGGCCTTGAACTTTCCGAAGAAGCTTTTCTTTTCTGGCTCCGAAGTTTGTGAGGAATCTTTCAGGTTGTCGAAACTGCTGCTCATGTCACTCGCAGCCTGTGCAGGGTGAGATGTTTCGCTACCGAACTGCTGGGAGTCAACCATGGAGCCTTTCCTGGGTCGATTGGAGCTTCCAATAGAGCTGGTACTGAATTCCGCTCCCGAGTTGATGCCAATCTGTGGAGGCGAACCAAAGCCCTGGCTAAATTGATCACTGTTTCTCTTAGAACGGCCGAATCGCCAGCTCCGTCTGTTATCCTTCTTTTCCGTCCTCGATGCTTCATCGAGCTGGTCAAAGTCCGAATGGTCGGTGAAGGAGGAGCGAGAATGCATGGACGGAGTCCTTGACCGAGGCCTCAGGGTGTTGTCGGACGGCTGATGCTGGTGATGATGACATGGTTCGTCTGCCACGGCCGAATCATCCTGCTTGGCGTCTCTGTTTACCTGTGGTGTTGTTTCACCATACGAGGAAGCAGGCATAGTAGCTAGCTTTGTGTTTGAACCAACATTTTCATTGTTATTGTTGTTGTGGTTGTCCGTCAAGCGATTGAGAGACTGCGAGATGGAATTCATGCTTGCGAGATCCGGGGGCGTGCCGTGGAGTGAATGCGACGAGCTCTGTGCGCTCTCACTAGTGCTCCCCGGAATCCGCTTCTTCTTCAAACGATTTGGTTGACGCGGCTCTTTCTGTTCACCAGCAGGAGGAGGTGACTTTGTGAAGAAGCTAGAGAGCTTGCGTTCCCTGGTGGGAGTGACAGCCTTTGGTGGTGGAGTTGGCATGCCCGCCGGTAGACCACTCTGTAGACGAGGCTTCTCAGCGGCTGAGATCTTGTCTGCTGCACTTACGGGTACTGGGCCATGAGTGGAAGTATGAATGTACGCAGAGACCGGTGTCGTCACAATGGATCCTTCTCCACTCGCTCTACCTTGGTTGTTAGCGGCAGGGTTGGGTGAAGGAGTCCGGCTGCTAGATCGTGAAGTACGATAGGATTGAACTGGTGGAGTCAGTCCCGCGGAAGCAGGCGTCGGAGGCTCTGGGCCTCTGCCCAGCCTAGAAGACGGTAAGGCCGGGGACTTCTTGGAAGGGACAGTGTTGCTCCGGTGCACGCCACCGCTCAGAGAAGTCGGGGTAGGCGGATTCGAAGCATTGTTCGATGTGCGGGAGTTCTTTGAGGAGATAGAAACATTCCTCCTTAAACTCTCGTACTTCCTCAGGCTTTCAGCTCCACCGCTAGCGCTAGATACCGAACGTCTAACAGTCGAGTGTGAGGGTTTAGAGACTAGACCGGATTCCACATCCTTGACTGTCTGTTCGTCTGCGGCGGTTCCGTTCATTCCGAACAAGAAGTGGTCCTGGTTCTCGATCAAGAAAATGAGAACATCCTGGCTGAGTTTATATTCCTGCGGTGCCATATCGTGCGACGGATGCGATAACAGACCAGGCTGGAAGATCGCAGACAGGTTCGCAGAAGTCATGCGATTTTGTTCTGATTTGGAAGCAAAAACAGCCAATAGATCTAGAATGTAGAGCAACAACTGCTTGTTGAGCGGAGGCAACTCTCTGATCAACTGTTGGTATTTGGCCACCGCCTTATCGTGATCAAAGTCGCCAGTGTCTCGATCCGCAGCCTCCGCATCTCCAACAGCTTGAGCCTGGTGATTCCGCAGTGGCTCACGAAAACGCTCGTAAAACTCTAGAGGGACGATGGGCTCGGGCAGCTGATTGAGATAACGACGGAGGATGTTGGCGGCATCGTGCACAGTATATCCGGTCCAGTCAAGTCCCTTTCCGTACCGCTCCGGAGAGTCAAAAATTTCTTGGAGGTCCTTGATACGTTTCGCAGAGCCGTTTAAGCGGAAAATCCCTTCGACATCGGTTGCTAAAATTGAAACGTCAGATTTCTGGCATGAGCTACATAAAAGGAGTTATTTTCTTACCTTTCTCCTTCAAATACACACCACACTTAGCCACCACTATCGGAACATATCCGTAGATGAAACTCTCTCCATTGTCATTCGTCAAGGAAATGGCGACATTGGCATACTTGATGCTCACGTTAAGCGGGACTCCGAAAATTCCACGAGGTTGGGCTGCCAGGATGCCAGTTAGCCTATTATCAGAGAATGGATGCGCAAACAATGTAGATAGCCGGGTATGTGAGCAGGATAGGATATAAGCATTATAGTTTCGTTAAAGACGATCCTCGCAATAAGGGGACGGAGATCTCCTAGGCCATCTGCACGCAACAAATGGCATGCATGGCGGGGGTAAGGTGAAACTGTCACCACCACAAAGTCTCTCATTTTCATTAAAGAGATGTTCATCCACGCAAGGTATAGAGGTATTATCGAGATTAAACGCAAGATCACTAGCGCAAATGCGTGATGGAACCGGTCGGCAGTGGGTGCAATAGCGAAATAGCACTGCATAGACATAAAGACCCACCTTTTTCTTCTTCCTTCTTTGCATTCCGCTTGAACTGCCTCCACCATGATGCTAGGTCTCTCTTCGATGGCGGAGAGGGTGCAGGTGGCTCAGACGAAGCAGGATGGCCATCTCTCAGCTGGAGATGTTGGAATTGCGCCGGATGCGACATCTGCTGTGAGTCGCCGGTGGTCATCGTGGAAGCGGTCGGGACAGCAGATCGATCAGCCCACAGAAGGGGCGTTGCAGTGAGACTTTAACGATCTGGGATCAGAGGATCATTAAAGGTTCCCCGGTACTCTTGTCTATCGTCGTGCTGTCAGGTCGTGCAGGCCTGGGGAGGCAGGCCGGTTGCAGTCCCAAAATAGCACGGAAGCTAGGCGGCGGTAGGAGAGCCGCGCCTGTCCAGCGGCAACGAGGTAGAGTTAAGCGAAAGGAGGCGATGACAGAACGATCGGTCACGATAAGATGCGCATATAGGGACTGAAAGTGATGGAAACTGCTTGGACTGCGATGCCAGTGAGAGTGTTGCAGAGGGAGAGATGTTCGGTGGATGAAAGGGCGAGACGCGACGGGCAGGCACGAGCCTCACCTGCTGCTCTGTGGTAGAAGCCAACCGGGCACTGAATAATGAGGTCCCCGGAAGACCGTTAAAGATGGTTACCGTAACCAGCACTCTTCAAACTAAGGGCGTTAAAGCATTAACGAAGACGGCGCGGAATAAACCTGACAGCCTCACACAAAGATGCTTAGTGACGGGGAAACTTGGAGAAGAGATCTGGAAATTCAGATTAAAATGAAACTGAAGATACAAGTTGGTATCTGGGGGTCTTGTCTAGAACTCTGGGGGCGTAATTACCAGGGCCTCCCTCCCGCAGACGGAAAGGTCTCGGGTCGCCAACCGGTGCCCCTCCAACGGTACCTGAGAGCCAAAGTACCAAGGCAAATACAAAATTGTGTTTCATCATTACACTTAGAAACCAGTGAGTGTCTGGTAAACGCAGAGATGACCAAACTTCTGTATACATTCTTAGCATAGTCTTTCTCCATCTACATTTATGGTACCATGGAATCTTGCTGGCTCCAGTCTATACGAACACATCAAGTCTGGTATCCTCCGTCTGACAAGCTGGACTAGTACCCTGGAATAATTTCCATGCCCCTTCTGTTGACCTTCTTTTGTCCCAGCGAATCCATGGTTGCTAAGATCACCCGATACTGCAGGCAGTTATAACGTGAGTACTAGTACAAATTAATATTTCCCACAACCGTGCTTGAGCCACATTATTTCAAGATGGAGGGCAAGACGGTAATCGGGTTGGGTCTATAAGTAAGCTAGTCACAGAGCTAGTACCACTCCTCCAGTGGTCCTTCAGGGGGAATCCTCGTTTAGGGTCTTGGCCCCGCCGTCTAGGTACTAGTACATGGCTTGAGTGGCTGCTCTATTATTATGATCTTAGGATTCGGAATTCCACCCTTTCCTCATCAGACTTTGCATCGACGCATACCTCAAGACGTTGCAGGAAGCTGCTGCATGTTCATCACAATCGAATCGTACCTAGATATCAGCAGGACCTGTAGCGTAGAAGATGCGATCGTCATGCCAACGAGCTCGACCAGTATAATAACAAGTGGTGACTCATTGAAGGAAAGGAGTCGCAGTTGCGGGTCTAGACTTTTTCTACGCTCTCGCTTGCAACCGAGGCCCCAACCAAGAAGGATCAATAAAGCGAACCCTCGTGAAAGCGACGAGACTCTCCACCGTTAGTAAATAATTTTTTTTCAAAGGTTTGAGTAACATTTTATCTAAAACCTCCCATATCCTATATCATCGAAACATACGTTGGCGGTTTGTCTCCATGCATTGTGGGAGCAGGAGGAATATCTCTTGTACGTTGCGAACCTTTCGCAGCTCTCATTCCATGACATTGGCAACGAGCCTTAGTATGGTATAGGCACCATCAAGAAGATGTAGGCAATGTCAAGATCTTCAACGGTCTGGGGTACCTTGGCAGCCCAAGCATGCTGTGCCCAGCCTTGGAAGATCTGTGCCGTTGTTATACCACGTGATACCACGTGATCCAAATTCATGAAGAGCTTGCGGATATTTGGAAGCTCTGCGTTGAGCTGCGGAAACCAAGACAGCATCAATTGGGGTGGCCCTGCGAAGAACACCATTATCCTATCCACCTCAACTTTTCATTAACATCGTGATCTTGTACTATCTATCACGATGGATGCGTAAGTCATTTTCCATTCTCATTTCTGATTGACCGAAGAGTTTGGCCATACTGACAGTGAAATAGCCTCAATCCCTCGGAGCAGCGCGAGCTCGCCGCTCGCATGGAGAAGAAGCAGATGAAGGAGTTCATGGCTGTATGCTAATACCCCTTCGTCATTCTTTTCCTTTGGTCGCTTCCGAAGATACCTACTGATTTTCCGCCTTGGAACTTTTCTCGGAGCAACACATTGCAAGTCACGACGGACACCTACTAATACAACCTTTTGCCCTGCAGATGTACTCTAGACTCGTCCAGCGTTGCTTCGATGACTGCGTCAACGACTTCACCACCAAGTCCCTCGTCTCTCGCGAGGAGAGCTGTATTCTTCGCTGCGTCGACAAGCACCTGAAGAGCTCCGCGCGCCTTGGTGAGCGCTTCCAGGAGCAGAACGCTGCTATGATGCAGTCCGGCGGTCAGCTCCCTGGCCGGTAAATTATTCTTTACACCAAAAATCTTTCCATTGACACTTGGCCAGTCAATGGTTTTTTGATACGTTGGCACACATATGGCGACTGGTCTTAACTGCGTTCCCGACCGACATTGGTGTGATGGTTAAGTTGATGAACTTGAAATCAAGATCCTCGGGAATTGGGATGAAAAGAGGAGTCCGGAGGGCCTATGCGTTGCTTTCCTTCTTGTGTACAGTAGAATAGTGACATCTTGAGGACACGAGCAGGACCTTGGCCTTCCCTAGACACAGGAAGGCCCCGATGCTCGGTCCGGTCGCAGGCATTCTGGCGTCAGGAAGGTTGAACTGATGTTATGTTATTTCTATGATCGCAATCAAATCTTCCCGAGATCCTCCTAATCCGTTCCTGATAATTGATCCGTATTGACAATATCTGCTTTCTGCTCAAAGGGCCTATGTGTCTGTCCCTGTATGAAGAGTCAAATAACTTAAGTCTCGGCGAACCCATCTGAGAGTCCGCCCGGAGCTTATGATTTTCCGAACTAGTAATTGTGGCCGGACAATCTTCGGAAACTTATTCTTTCTGACTCAGGCATAAAATATGTGCCTCCATGAATAGATTCAAAAACCATAATTAGAGGGCGATCATCAACCTAGACCATGCTTATTATTGGATACTAGAGCAGCAAACTCGTCATCTATTTTATCTCTCATCCTTTATCTCCTTTGCCAAGCCTTCATCTCATAGATTCTCATAATTCTACGGTAGTCCTGTAGAGGACCTAATCGATAGCGGACCAGACCGGAAAGCATTACCCGTTTTGTCACGAAGAAGCGATGGAAGCCTCTCGTCGAGGTCCCGTCCGCAACTGTTTAGGGTCAAAATATGATACCATCTACCGTAGTGCCATACAGGATCTCGAACTGGAGCTCCGTTCGAACTTATTATCCCAATCAGTGCAAGGTAGAAGCAGTTTCAATCGATGAGAAATGACGGCAATCCGTCGTCAATCCCCACCGCAACAGGGAAAGTCCCCCAAAGAGATCTTTCCGCTTAATCAGCAGTCAATTTGTCTTCCGATGTTTAGTAAAGTACCCCCTTCTAGCCTGCGGGCAGTGAGGGGAAGGCTAGACAGAATTGGAGGATTTGTAGTCTCCAATGGTGATCTTGTCAGAGATTGCGGGCAAGTCAAGCAAAAGACGTCTGTCTCAATCCCTTCTCTTGGCTTGGACGTTTTATCTCCCCGATGAACATAACTCCCGCCCCTCACCCCCACCCCACCTTGTCACGCTGTTCTTCCCCTCCCCCTCTCTCGATACTCCTCGCGCTCTCCTCATCAATCCCCACTTGGGTCCGACTTATTGTCGGCTTCTAACGCTTGACCGGCTTTATAAAACTGTCCGACTGAAGATTCATAGCGCTACTTTTAATTCTTCTTCTTTCTATATCAATCCCTGACCGCCTCCCCCGTCATCAACCCGTATCCCTCCATCCTTCGTCAAGATCCTCCTCCAGAATCAACATGGCTGAGACTGTTGGAAAGGTAAGCTCATGATACCTCTCCATCCACGTCATCCAGCAGACCGCTGGCTGGTCCAATTGAATAGGGAAATCTAATGGCTAACGTCTCTCGTAGACCATCACCTGCAAGGTAAGAATTCCCACAGAAGAGACCGCCCAAAGCTCCCAGCGTGATGAGCTTGAATTCTCGCATTGAGAAGAACAAAAGCTGAGATATCCTAGGCTGCCATTGCCTGGGCCGCTGGCGAGCCTCTGTCCGTCGAGGATGTCGAAGTCGCTCCCCCGAAGGCCCACGAGGTCCGTATCCAGGTCCTGCACACCGGTGTCTGCCACACAGGTGAGTCAATCTGTCCGACTCAATGAGTACGCGAGCCCTTAGTCTGTGATTTGCATACTGAGACTGTTCTGTAGATGCGTACACACTCTCTGGAAAGGACCCCGAGGGTGCTTTCCCCGTCATCCTTGGCCACGAGGGTGCTGGTATTGTCGAATCTGTTGGTGAGGGTGTCACCTCCGTGAAGCCGGGTGACTACGTTGTCGCTCTCTAGTACGTTCTGTCTCGGCTGAGTATATGCATCTGCCCACAGTTCACTGACTGATGCACAGCACTCCCGAGTGCCGTGAGTGCAAGTTCTGCAAGTCTGGAAAGACCAACCTCTGCGGTAAGATCCGGGCTACCCAGGGTCGTGGTGTCATGCCCGACGGCACCACCCGCTTCAAGGCTCGCGGAAAGGATATCTTGCACTTCATGGGAACGTCCACCTTCTCCCAGTACACCGTTGTTGCCGATATCTCCGTCGTTGCCATCACCCCCAAGGCTCCCACCGACCGAACCTGCTTACTCGGCTGCGGTATCACCACCGGTTATGGTGCCGCTGTTGTTACCGCCAAGGTCGAGGAGGGTTCTAATGTCGCTGTCTTCGGTGCTGGCTGTGTCGGTCTCTCAGTCATCCAGGGTGCTGTGAAGAACAAGGCCGGTAAGATCATTGTCGTCGATGTCAACGATAGCAAGGAGGCCTGGGCCCGCAAGTTCGGTGCTACCGACTTCGTCAACCCCACCAAGCTCAACGGCAAGAGCATCCAGGAGCAGCTGATTGAGATGACTGATGGTGGCTGTGACTACACTTTCGACTGCACTGGCAATGTCGGTGTCATGCGTGCCGCCCTCGAGGCTTGCCACAAGGGCTGGGGTCAGAGCATTATCATTGGTGTTGCTGCTGCCGGACAGGAGATCTCCACCAGACGTAAGTTCGATCACTGAACTCCATTGAAAAGACCAGGTTGCTAACTTCCGTTTCCTGATAGCGTTCCAGCTCGTTACCGGACGTGTCTGGAGAGGATGCGCTTTCGGTGGTATTAAGGGCCGTACCCAGCTTCCTGGCCTTGTCGACGACTACCTGAACGGTGAGCTCAAGGTTGATGAGTTCATCACCCACCGCGAGCCTCTAGCAAAGATCAACACCGCCTTCGAACAGATGAAGCAGGGTGACTGCATCCGTTGCGTTGTCGACATGAAAGCGTAATCAATCCCGCCCAGCATTCAACGTAATGTGGAGATGGCCAACACAAAACTAGACGTTTCTTCAGACGGAAGATTTCACCCGGCGTCCATTTATGAGGGATAATGTGAATTGCACATGAGGAGTCTGGGACTCGTTAGTGGTGCAATTTCTTCGTTTCCAGGGGATCAGTCATCAGGGGGACAGATTGTCACCGATGTGGGAGCCGTAAACCACGGGCCCCTATATGATGATTCCTGCTGCCAAACAACTTGTGTAACTAATGTGAAAAGTTGACTCACTTGGGCAATGTGTCTAAGTGCAGCTCTTAACGACAACTAGAAACGATGCCAACAATATGTTGTGCAATGTGTGTTCTTCTGTAGCACCTCTTGTCTTCAAGACCAGTAGTCTGATATCAATCTCCTTGGAGTAACTGAAGTATGTATATTATAAGAAATTGCCATGAGAAAGACAGATTTGAACAGAGAGGATGAGGAGAACGTGCCCGCATTTATGTCTGGCAATCATCCCCAGGGTCCTCATGGAGTAACGGCAACCCCAACAAAGTACCCGGTTAAGATCCCAGCAGACGCAGGGCACATGATTCAAGAGCATCTTTCTCTGGACAATGGACGAGATGGGGAAATTACTAACAATACTTCCAGTGAGTCCTTTTTGGTCTGACTTTAGATAGTTAGATTGCATCGTCAGTGTAGATCAACGACCAGATGGTAAAGCTGGAGTTGCAGTTCCCTTCCCTCCGGTATCGAGCTTGGACTACGCAAAATTTCATTGCTTTTTCTTTGCTCAGGAGTATTCCCGAGAGTTGGCATCACTACCGTTGAAAATTAAGCATGGCATGGTAGCACCCAGGAATAGAAATGGATAGTATAGGAACATGTATCAAGATTCAATGATTCCATTATTTTCACACAGTAGTAATTTCATCTCAAAGATCATTACCTGCTATCAGAACAAGTGACAGTGAAAGACGATTAAGAATTTTCTCTCCTCTTCTTCGCATCTGCCTGGATCCATTCCTCAGCCTTAGCTTTCCAGCTATCTTCCCATCGTGACAGCGGCGGCCTGTCCTCAATGACATCGTCAGATGCCCATCTCATCCTGGCATGGTCTAGAGCTTTGTCCGTTTCTCCATCAGGACAGAGGATGTAGAATGAGTTCTTCTCCAGTGCCTTGCTGAAGTAATCAGCAACCTGGCTGGGATACCATGCACCCGCTGGCTTCTTGACTTCTTCCTCTTTCGTCGGGCCGACGTTCCCCATCAGGCCGGTCCATGTCCATCCTGGGATGAGCAGGTGCACGGATATGTGAGATGTCTCTGGAGAAGATCGTAGATCGTGCGCCAGATGCTCGGCAGTATGCTTCACGGTTGCCTTTGATGCATTGTAGGCAGGGTTGGCAGCGCCTGGTGGATTTGTGATGCCTTGCTTTGAGCCAGTGAGGATGATGGACTTTGGCGACTTGCTTCCCGATGATGTCAGAACGGGTAGAAAGGCAGCAATTCCGTTTAGAACACCATAGACATTGGTATCCAGAGTCTTGAACGATAGTATCAGCATTCTCTGGTCCATAAAGATGTGAGAGATATACCATACCTTCTTCCAATAATCAAGATCTGTCCAGGTCTTAATTCTTCCTCCTTCCTGTTGACCCTCTGCTTTGAAACCCTTTCCAGCATTCAACATCAACAGATCCACATCCCCAAAGGTCCCTGTAATCTTCTTTACAAGATCCGCCCAAGCAGCCCTGTCGCCGACATCTATCGCATACGTTTCCGTCTTCAGGCTCGCGTTCGAACTTGCCAAGACATCTTTCGCTTTCTGCAAGCTGGTATTATCGAGATCGACTAGAGCGAGGTTCATGCCCTTTTCCCGGAGGAGCTTCGCAGTTGCGAAACCGACGCCGGACGCAGCGCCAGTAATGACAGCGGTAGCGCCTTGACGTAGTGCAGCAGGCATTGTGTATCAATTGTCTGGTATATGTCTGAACTGAGTCTCAGGATCGTTTTGCACTGTTGACAAGTTCGTAGATGTTTTGTTGTGGAGCTGACAGAGCGGGGTTGTCTGATGCACTCACCCCTCGGTGTTTATCGGTGATAAGAGCTCCTGAATCCGGACCCTGCGCTAACTGTGCTAGAAGATGATGACATATCGTCGAGCCTTCGCCCGCGGATCTTTTTGGGTGTGCAGAGTAACGTATTGGCCATCTCGACTCCGTATTCGAGTATGGATTTGTGAGGCTCAAACACAGTCTGTATCCTGTTGATGCCCCTGCGGCGCCGTTCGGTTTTCTTCAAGAGCTACACCTAGCATGAGAAATCTCGTCTCTTTTTATTTTATCTACAAAGTACTCACTTTTCCGAGCTCAGGGAGCTCATAGCACACCTTCAACAAACAGCGAGCGTACTTATTCCATAGACCGTTCGAATTCTTGACAAAAGTATACAAAATACAGTTGACTATTTTAGATATCCCGCCATCACGCAGACCATAAATAACGGTATCAACCAGTAGTTTGTATTTCCGTATGCTGCTAACTATTTCCTTTTCCGAGCCTCCTGTGAGACATGTTTTCCAAAAGCATATACCCAATGAGCTTATTCGTGGGATTATCCGCTAAAAGCTTATTATTTCATGTGCGGGCACCACCCGGATATACCCCAAAAGATGGACGATCTCATCGGGGGTAGAAGATTCCACTTAGATTCTCTTAAATTTCCCGGGCATTCGGGCGTGACTGCTTTCAAGAATGAACTTCCTAGAGTTGTGATGTAGTCTCAATTTATCCATATTAGCCGTGCAGCAATGCCATTCGTCGGTTCTAGAATGCTAAGCTTTATTGGAAAGTCCATTTTAGGCAGACCATGTCGAGAAGACACATAACAAGGAAGAACTAGTTGTGAAGGGTTATATATATAAGATGGGAAGGAGGAATTAGCCCTGTTAGAATGGGTTGATGATCTCTCGCAATCTTCGGATGAGACAGAATATGATGTTTATGAAAAGCTTTTACTCTTTATACCTCGCCGCTGTGGTTGGTGGACTGTTCCTATCCAAAGCTGTAGAGGGATTCCCCCACGGCCTCGTCGATAGAGAAGACGACCGTGTATTCCAGGGCTCGCACTGGGTGGATATATGGACAGCTATGCCACAATTGACAGAACCAGCTAATCTACCAGCCCCTCCATTCGTGAGTCCCCAGTTCTCCTTGATAACTTCGTGGATTGGCTTATTCTCCAGAATAGGAGCACCACAGTATTCTTCAATTCCACAATTAGACAGACAGTACATAGCTCTATTGGCGCGGATCTCATTCGAGTACGCATTTCGAACGCTTTTGGTATCGACGACCTTGTGATCACCAATGTAACCGTAAGTTTGCCGTTGGGAGGTAAAGTAGGTAGCAGTGCAATTGAGCCTGAATCACTCAAGACAGTTATTTTCAGCGGCCAGCCGGGAATTATCATTCCAGATGCTGGGCTCGCGGTGTCAGACCCGTTGGCGTTCCATGTCGAACCACAGTCAATGCTGACAGTCACCATGTATCTCGAACAAGGGCAGCAAGAAGGCCACATCACCTCCCATCCGGGCAGTCGCACGACCTCGTGGATGACATCTGGCAATCAGGTGGATGCCGCTAATATTACGGGTCCTTCAGTACAGAATACTGAGCACTGGTAAGGATACGTCCATGGTAGTAACAAAGATTTCTCTTGTTGATATGAAGTGATCGATAGGTACTTTATCAGTGCCATTGAGGGCTGGGTTTCCCAAGAATCGAGCGGGTTCGCTATTATAGGGGATAGCATCACCGATGGTCGTGGTAGCGATACCGACATGAACAATCTGTATGACATGTCTCCACCCCTCCAGCGCTAGAGAAAATCAGCTTACCATACGCAGCTGGCCCGACCTAGTGCTTGCAAAGATGCAGCGTAACCCGAGCACATCTTCCATAGCAGTACTCAACCAGGCCGCAGGGGGTAACCGTATCCTTCACATGGCCTTGGGCCAAATGTAATCAGTCGAGTAGACCGAGATGTTCTCGCACAGTCAGGCATCAAGTATGCGATGATCTTCGAAGGGGTCAACGACATTGGCGTCGCAAATCCAGACCCAATCAACCAGACACTCGTCAGTGATCGACTCATTAGCGCATATGAGCAAATCGCAGCTCGCATCCATACCTTTGGAATACCAATCTTTGCAGCCACCATCACCCCCTTCGGGACACCTGAAAACTCATCTGTTATCCAGCCTTATTCGAGCCCTGTTCGCGAGCAGACAAGACAACGTATAAATGCATGGATCAGGAACAGCGGAGTATTCGATGCGGTCATCAACTTCGATGCAATAGTACGGAATCCAAAGAGCTTATCGGAGCTTGCTCCTCAGTGCGACTCTGGAGACCATCTTCATCCTAACGTCGCTGGGTATCAAGCCATCGCAGATTCGTTCCCTATTTCCTTATTTGCCCAATTTGCGAATGGCGTGAGTAGGCTTAAATAGTCAGATGAAAATGTATTGGCGCTAGAATAAACCGCTTCCGAAGACCCCTGGTCCGGGGTATACACTAAGGCGATGATCGCCCCCCTGAGGCGGTACCTAAGTCTGACGGTCAAACTCACATCGTGGACCTAAGACACTCATACTGGCATATTTCTCTGGCATAGGTCACTTCCTCATTAGATATAAGGCATAATGATAACTTACATCCACAACTGTCACTTTAGCTGGCTCTCTCAAAATAAAATCGATATCATTATGTTAGCCCCTGAAGACAGGTGGATTCATTAGCGGAATAAGTGATGACGAAATTCTCTCTAGGGCCCGCTAAAGAATCCTGCCTATGAAGAACTACCGGTCCTCATTAAGCTATTTTTAGTAATACATATCCATCCAGGACTTGTTATTTGTGGAAACATACTGTGGCTACAAGGCACTTTGCTGTTTACTTGTAGAAGATACGTAGGCACAATATCTGAGACTGGTCGACCAGGAATTTATTTTGGATAGGACTATTAGATAAAATTGGTCCTGGAAAGGATAATTCCGAACCAAGAAAGAAATATTACAATGAGTGATAGAAGTTGGACGCAGAACAAAAGAAAAATAAAAGCCCATTCCTCCGCAAGACTCCATGTCTAGCCAGCTTATCTTGCTTGATTGAAATGCTAGCTGACCATCCGATATCTGCTCACTTCAAGAGTGCGGAACGGCGCAGAATGAAGAACCCGTCTATGTCGTAGTCCTCTAGTTCTCAGGAGGATTGTGAGGATGATGGGGAGGCTGGGGAGCTCCCTTTCCATCCTCGCGCTTCTCAGGCGGGTTGTGAGGATGATGGGGAGGTTGGGGAGCTCCCTTTCCATCCTCACGCTTCTGCTGCGGATTCTTAGGAGGCGAAGGGTCCTTGGGATGAGGGTTCTTCGGGTGATCCTTATCCTCACGCTTCTGCGGCGGGTTTTTCGGAGGCGAAGGGTTCTTGGGATGAGGGTTCTTCGGGTGATCCTTATCCTCACGCTTCTGCGGCGGGTTTTTCGGAGGCGAAGGGTTCTTGGGATGAGGGTTCTTCGGGTGATCCTCATCCTCACGCTTCTGCGGCGGGTTCTTCGGAGGGGAAGGGTCCTTGGGATGAGGATTCTTCGGGTGATCCTCATCCTCACGCTTCTGCGGCGGGTTCTTCGGAGGCGAAGGGTTCTTGGGATGAGGGTTCTTCGGGTGATCCTCATCCTCACGCTTCTGCGGCGGGTTTTTCGGAGTCGAAGGGTTCTTGGGATGAGGCTTCTTGGGATGAGGATCATCCCCACGCTTCTGGTTCTCAACAATGTCGGCCTCCTTTGGAGGAGGCACACCACCCTGAGGTGGTGCCGGAAGGACGGCGTTGTTGTCTTTTACGAAGAAGTTAGTATCAGGTTAAAGTGTATTCAGGTCGAGGACATACCACCATCAAGCGGAAGAGCCGCTCCAGCAGCCATGCCGGCCACCATGAAGCCGGAAATAAGGACGGCGACCTTCATTTTGCAAGGACTGGTGAGGAAAAATGAAGTAATAGTAGTATTTAGATCTTGAGGGAATGTTCTTGTGTGATTGAGGGAAGCAGGATCCTGAGAGGATTCGAAGCCCTCTTTATAGCCATGATCTCGAGAGCTGTCTCGTCTCGAGACTACGGCTAATTTCCCGCCGTTCACGACGTTGACTACAGCTATGACAATTCGGGGCACCTCTATTGGGATGCTGTCGTCAGCTATACTTGTCAATGTGCAATGGTATGTGTTCCCACACCTGCGGGATCTGCGCAGCATCCATGTCGTGCTATACAGGTCCTTCGCAGTTGACAAAATAAGTTAGAAGAACCAGTTTCCAGCATGACGAAACTGTGGACCTTCAGCTCGATCGGTATCCCCAGCCGTTTTAGAACTAGAATTGGCGTTCCTTATTTTATCAAAAGCACGGCCAAGTTCAGACAAGTTATCCATATTGATGATTTCTCAGCCACAATTCATGAACTAGTCTCCCTTCTATTTACCTGTATGACCAATTGTTAGCTCTCAGTCTCTGAGCTAGAATATGGTTCTTTCAGGAACATAGCATGGTATCCCGAGCAATGGATGCCTCCCATTCGACAACTTCGCAAGATTTGTGTAGAACACTGCTGTGAAGCATGAGCTTCTGAATAGCACATGGAGCTCTTCAATGTCAGAAAGTGAAGAGTTGTCGGAATTTTGTAGATCCGCCGCTGATCTAGGTAGGTCAGAACGAGATACCCCCAGTTGGCAGCCCTGGAGATTCAATAAAGTCCCCACGATGGAGATTGCGAAAGCTGTGATACAGAGCACGTCCATCAACAGTTGTGTATGAGAGGCTGTCAAGGCGCTTACCTCCACTTTTGCTGCGCCTTCGGTCGTTGTAATACCGCTCTGTTCGGACACGCGGCTACTCGCCGATCATTTTCCCGCCCCCTTTTTTAGAGTTATCTTAGTCCCACCGCTCCCGGCTCGGCTCCTTTCCAGGGCCCTAAGCCGTTTAAGCAATGTTAAAGTCTCGATAGCGCCGATCACTTCAGCTGGAAAGCATCATTGTCACGATATTAGAAGACGGATTCTGAGAGGCCGGTTTACGCATCATTTGGATTGCTATATGATCAAAGATGTTTTGCTTTCTCCCATCTCGATATCCCGGTGCTCCAAATGTGAGATGATGGCGCGTTGGGCTACTCAAGGAGTCACAATTGCAGCGAGTATTGTGTTGATACATCCGAAAATGGAATGCTTGGAGGGACACTGATGACGACGCGCCCTCAGTGATAGGTAGACCTGCGATCCGACTTTGTGCAACTTGTGGAGGATGTGCTTTTGTAGGAGTTTCTACCTCCTTCTTTGAGAAAAGTTCGAGAACCAGGGGTCGACAGCAGGAGCTAGTCTTAGGCAGCGAGTAGCAGCTCCATTCCTTGTGAAGATCGTCTCAGAGACCCGGATACAGAATGTTTACCTTGAATAGGCCCATCCTGCCTATACTATCTTATCATCTCTTCGCGTGTTGAACTTGGATGTCAGCACACTATCATGAGTTGAGTTCATAAGGGGAGCTCTCAAGGAACATATGCTAATCCTCCGCCCTTGTTATTTTCAAGCCACGGAGACAATATGGGGAACAGACTGACCTCCCTTACTTTCACTGATATTGGCTTTTGGTAACACGGAACAGCAAGCCTCTGCATGCAATCACCCTAAACCGGGACAATAACCGCATGAGCGACGCTCTAGATTACTGGGTTGGTTAATCCACCGGTTCTAGACCCGACAGTTATGTCAAAGAAAACGGTTCTTAGGTCGAATTGTTGCTCCTTCCCACGATGGCGTGTCAAATGACACGGCATCTCACGATGGACCTAGTCAATAGCATGACTGGAAATTGACGGGTCGATGATTTGGCCCGGTTTTCGAACCTCCCCACCTACCAGTATTCTCTGTCCAAATTCTTTTCACTCTTCTCCATCAAATTCTCAGTGCCCCCTTACACGAGCTTCCGGAACGTCCGAGACAGATCGGAACTCAGACGATGGAGCTTTTGAGGAACCGATAGTAAAGACTTCAGAGGCGTGCATTGAACGAAGACAGAGACATGTCGAAGACTGTTACGGTCCAGGGGCCTAATGGCTCTTCATTAATTGGTTCCAGAAACCCACACTAGGAAAGAGCTAAGCAAAGGACCTAATCGAACATGTCAAAGAATACCACTGTACTGTTCGCCGTTCCTACTATTTCTCCGATCCGTCTTGCTCACCTCGGATCAAGTCCTTTCCGCCTTCGAAGGATTCGAGCCTTAGGCGTCATCTCTCAGGAAATTCTTGACGTTTGGAATGATACTCATCATTTAAATATGATATGGTCTCTTTATCATCCAACTACCCTTAACGATAACAATGTCCGATTTCTCCTGATACAACTATACTGTTTGGCTGTTACTGTACGCTCAAGACACCAATCCAAGTAATACTCGAGGGAAACTACCAAATGGAGTTGAAGAAGCAGAGTTGATTATATACTAACGTAGGCATAAAAAGTTATACACAGACAGGAGCGATTAAAACGCACTCTAATCTCATCTCATCGAGAAATCGTTTGCCTGAAAGAAGCCAGCTATCACAAAAGCTAAGTCCGTGTTGTTCAAACGGTGATAGACATCGAAGAACAACGATTTGCATCGATCAGTTCCACGGACAAACATGAATGGAAAAGGCAGCCAGTCTATCTGAAACCAGGCACAGCGGTGTTGCTTGCATTGCGGCGAATGAGCTCGAAGGTCTTCAAGAACTCGTTAGGAGGTCGGTGGTTGTCAGGGCCAAGCCCTCTCCAACGGTCTCAAGAAGACAAGCAGCAACAAAAGTCGCGTTGATTCCGATACCCAGAAGGTCTGGCGTCCGCTTGGATGGGTCACCCCACCAGATGACTTCCCAGTGGATTTGATCGATCAATTTGTTGAAGCTAAGGTCAGACAGACCCTTGAGCTCACCGACGATGCGATCGGTGGTGGGCCAGAGGCAGTGGATAAAAGCGTCAACAGGGGAGTTGTCGCTGGCAATGAGCTCGGCAATGTCTGGCTTATGAGATGTGGTAGGAGTCAGGTTTTTGGTCGTTGCCGCAGCCTCAGGAGCCGCAAAGGATGAGGGACGAGCCCCAGAAGGGCAAAGGAAAAGAATTTCATTTTGATGGACGCTAGCTCAAGGGCCCGATCGTCTAAACGAGGGAACTGACAGCAGGCCGCTGCCTGCTTTTTTAGGAATGAACGACTGAGCTGAGCTGGGTTGAGCAGAGTGAAGACGAGAACTGCGAGTAAGGGCTCTCTTTATATGCATCTCATACCTGGAGACACACGAGGCATCTTGGGAGGCAGGGTTACATTGTGGCAAATACCCTACCAGCATCGGAGGGTTTCCCGAAGTAAACCGCATGATATTAAGATCGACATCCATCAGATCTTCAAGCTTTGGTTGCAGCTATCCGGTCGACAGCCATAGGGTAGTCTTCCCAAGCTCCGAGATGGCCGAAGTATATTCTTCCAGGAACCAAATAATTTTCATATGGAAGTCTACACAGCCAACCATGGTTCCTACTCATCCACTACATGATAGTCTCGTGGAAATCTCCAAACTCAGGCCCTTACAAGAAGATTAATCATTACGGCTACACAAGTATACAATCAAAAACAGGCAATGTATGATGATTCTGCGCTATAGCTCATGGCACCTGCAAAAGAAAAGCGCCGGAGGCCCAAGTGTTTCAATGAGATTTGTGAAATTCCACTTCTCCTGCATAAGTGCTTTATTTGGGAAACTTTATATATGGTCAGATGACTGGGGTGCCTTTTTCCATCTCCCTTCCTTAACTGATGCGGAAATGGCCTCCATCTGTTAAGAGATGTATGGTCCAAAGGGACAGCGGACAAGTCGTTAAAAACCCTGTCAGGTCTGGACGGGCTGCTTTCTGGTTTGTCTGTAGCTGCTGCACAACCCCCACTGATCGACAGGATTGATTATCAGATAAAAATTGATCCCATCCGTTATGGAGAAAAGGGTCGGTTTTCTCATTCAGAATCTTATCTGATCCAGTCCAGCCCAGCAAGGAGGTTCCTCCGTTATGGAGCCTCCCTCTGGTATGACGATCACTTCTTTTCAAGACAGACTCGTGCTTTTCCCTACCTGAGCAATCCCGAGGATGAGATTCCTGCATCGGAGTTGCTTGAATGGGCACAGTATGGGAAATCAAAAATCGTGTATCAACCATGAGCCGGCGGATCGTGACGGAGACCTAGATGTAGCTCATAATCTCAAGGCAGCACTTATCAAAGCGAATATGAAGTCGGATATCTTTCATCCGTAAGCCGAACCGGCACGGGTCAAAAAAACTGATTTAATTACATGATTGCATTGATCGACGAGAGTTTTCCCCATGTGAGGTGAAATAAGAAAAGGAAAAAGGCAATTCAGATACAGGAAGAGTATATCACTAACTGCGAACGCAGAATACTTCATCCTTCCAACCACTGGGGGCCTTAAGCGAGGACACCCGCCAACCTCATGACTGCAGAGTCCCCTCTTTAATATCGTCGCCTAACACAAGACGGTAGGCAAAATAAGTGATTAAATACACTACACGCTAAGACACGATGCAATATGGGATTCGCACCTTCCCGTGACTTCCGTGAAAGTGCTGTGATAATAACCGATGCTAACACAAACCGCATGGGGGAAGGCCGGTATATCGTCAGTCTCTTCAACCATAATAGGACGTCATCGGATATGAAGGTCCACCACGGTCTTTTTGCTGTCATCGCTTCGAGAAAATACCCCGATCCCGTTCTATACCGCGGTCCATAGTGCATGCCTAAGTGAACTCTTGGTCCGAGTAGCGGAGGTGTATATCATTTCCGGATATGCAAACAAATTCCGATTCCAATTTGAGCTGAGACTCCAGCTTTCGATATAGTAATCATTTTTATGTAAGTGCGCAGATTGAATATTCATCTATACCTGAAGATGGTCCAGTGGGGTGCAGCAGAAGAGAATACGCTGTTCTCCAAGGTGATACAGCTCACATCTACTGTAGATATGTCAATAATTCTTGAGACACATTTCCCCATCCGACAAAATCCTAAAGAGTCATCAACATAATTTTCTCTGGTATTATTTCAGGTGACCATTATTATACACGGGCACGTGGAACGTAATATTCATTTCATGCGATACTCAGGTCTCTAGTCTACACTCTCCCTCTTCCGGAACTCGACCACCTGTTCCGGCATACAAGTAAACCTGTCCCTCTTAATATGCGTCACACCACCCCCAGTATTTAGCTCAAAGTGTTGTATCACAGCCACCAAGAACTGTTTGATGATCACATTTGCGATATTCTTCCCAGGCACTTTCGCGACCCCATCCCGTACCCCAACATACTATATCGTGCTTGATGAGTGGTGATTGTGTCCCAGCGTTCCGGTCGGAATGAGTAACCGTCCTCTCCCCATATAGGAGACGTCTTATTGAGTCTCTGAGTATCTATTATCACGGTGGTTCTGGCTGGGATGAGGAAACCGTCTATGCGCTTTTCTACAGTGGTCGTTTCAGGGAGGGAGAACCCTACATCATTGAAAATTAGTAGTTTGTAAAAGGAACAAAGATGCGTAAGGTGTACTCACAAACTGGTGGGTTGTTGCGGAGAATTTCTAGGTAAGCCTTGTGAAGGAATGTATCTTCTCTTCTGACGAACTCTGCGATTCTCGTCTCGCCGTTTCCGATCGCTTTGACGTCCTTGTATAGACGCTGCTGGGAGTTGGGTGTTCGTCCGATATTGATCAAAGCGTATGCGAATTGAGCGGATGTGACATCAATGTTGGTAAAGAGAATCTCGTCCAGTGATTGTAGGAACTGCACAGCAGCCAGTCTATGTCAAGAGACCAAATGGCCCTCATTCGCTTACCATATCGGTGGTAATCTCGCCACCCTCTACAGCTTGGAATATCCCTTCGGCACGACACGAGGTGCTAGACTGTATGCGTTGTTTAGTTAATAGTATCTTGCCATAGTTTAGCAATTCCTGCTCACCTTTCTTGCTTCCCGATAACGTCCAGATTGAACTCTTTCCAGCCATCTTCATACGCCTTCAGTGCCCGGTTGGCTGCTGCGGTAGTTAACGGTAGAATCGCATGTTCTCCCAGCTGCCGAAGAACGTGTGAGTCGTCACCTTTTCATGGATCTTGTTCAGGTGCCACAGTCGCTCAAAGACCTGCAGTACAATTAGTATCAGCGACTGTATACACTTAGACATTGCTCGCTTCTCGAATATGGTTCTTGCCTCATCTGTGAGCATATCGCCGTAAAGGGACATAACAATCATACGGAAGGGCAGCTGCCTGTATGCCGCCACACTATCTGCGAGGAAGCTATTTGGGGAAGTGGATGTCGCAGCGAAATCATCAGCTAGCTTTATCGCCCAGTTTTTAAAGGTCTTCTGAAACTCAAAGATCATTGAGGCTGCTTCCGAGGCCGAAAAATTGGCTTCGAGATGCCTGCGAGTCTTGTGCCATCTCTCGCTGTTTTGAACGCCGACGCATTGGCCTAAACTCCTATTGATTCGATGCTTGTCAGCTCTGTCGCGATTTCACTACGAGGTAAGTAGGGGAGAGAGACTGGGATTTTACCTTAGGAAATACTGACCCATGTTGGCGTCCTGTTTCTTCTCATGGTCTGCCGGTGGTTAGCGTTTATTCCCGCATATTCGGGCTACAGCAACAACTTACATCTCGCATCTTTTTCGAAGAAGTCGCGGACTTGGTTGGGCTGAACAGCACCAGTTCAATTTTCGATTTATTCTTCACGAGATACGGATCTGGACCGCTCTTTGCTTCTCATTCCTGTGACAGTTCCTCGCTATGGGTCGAAAATAAGCCTGTGATCCGTAGCGTCGGTATCATCAATTGCATACTTACCCATGACTGGAATGGAGATACCTGGTGTCCTTGTCAAGGATCTTCAGCTTTCTGCCATCAAGATGCTTGTAATATAAGGGGTTTGTCTTCTTCCTCGAATACAGAGCTGCGATGATCCCGAGAATCAGGAACAGCAATGTGAATCGAATCCTTAGAACTGATAAGACAAAAGTATACACTGGCGCCTGACTTGACAACTCATCTTGATTGACTGGCTCTAGATAAGACGTCGATACTTTCTCACTTGCCGCGGTCAGGTTCATTTTGGATAGTATCGCCCAATGTCTGTCTGTTTGAGGCAACAAAGGTGGATCCGTGAAAGGTGACACAAGAATGATTCCAGTCAGAGATAATAGAGAGGGGTATAATTCATGTAGGACAGGGATCTGCTAATGTCGACTATCTATCCTAAACAATAGATATAGAGAATAGCCTTTTACACTTAACCGCACAGAGTATCCAGTGTACTCGCTGTCATTAGTAAGTATTGCCGTAATGCAAAAGATCATCACTCAGATTCTGATGAGCCAAGTTTAATCATCACGGAGTTTCTCTGATCCGCCTCCTCGGCTTTCAAATCCAATATCCTAAAGCATACGCTCGAGCACTTCGCAAAATACATTTCGCCGGGATCATACAAGGTTTCGTTATGATCTGAAAATTGGGTTGAATGCACTCTCCTGGTAATACGGGACCATTACGATGGAGACTTCTTGGGCCTTTACTCCACTATGAGAGGGCTGTTGAGTTTAACAGAGACTGAAAGAGCCAACGTATACCAGAAATACGGGTAAAGAGGCGCCGCTGATTCTGCATCATGCAGTTGCCTGATCTCGGAGTGTGTTAAAATAAGACAAGACGCAATGATGATCACTTTTCTTTTTCTTGTTTCCCGTGCGATCTATAATCATGACACCACCCCGGCAGAAGATCTTTGTGAGGAAATATCAGGCCCATGTTGACAAAGCAGTCAACTCAAGGTTCGTTTAGGCCTTTTTAGGCCGCGCATCAGGTTTCTTTGCCACGCCAAAGTGGAACAGGATATCCTGACAAGGCAGACTCCCTCAAAGAATCCCGCTCTTGAAAGTTCCCTACTCGAGGTTTATGGTATCCGGAGATCATCAGTTAAGGGATCCCGATCGGCATCAAGATCGCCAGAACGTATAATGTGTGCGGGGTCTGATCCGCTTCAATGGGTCACACTGTTGGTCACGGCTTGACGGTGTAGTAATTTGATCTGTGCCGTATGAACGTGAAAAAAATGAGATATGAAGTAGCAGATTTCTCGATGAATCAATGAGTTGTCTTATTTCATGGGATAACCTTCATGGTAGTCGGTACTGAAATCTTGGACTCCAGTACCATGACGAAACCGCGCTCCTGGTCGCCTGCCAGGCTGATGTCCCCAACCTGATCGGTGATACCGACTGTCATATAGACGAGATCGCTGCCAAAGCGAATTTTGAATCCTGACAGACTTGCACGCTTCTTGCGAAACCTCTGCAATTCCTATATCTTCGAAGAAACGGCTCCGAACAGGTTTGCGAACAATGCCCTCTCTGCGCACTTCAAACATGAAGGAAGGAGAGCAATAGTTGGACACTGGTACGTCTACCAGAAAGAATGGCCCGAGACTCCAGTACTGATAATGTCATTCTCAGTGCCGATGAGGCTCGGCTTTCCTCATGCAAAACATGGGAGGCACTCACTCTCCCTGAGTATAAGGATTCTAGAGAAGCAAACAAGGCTCTTTTCAATATTGCCTACAATACATCACTCACATACTTCCAGTATGTTGCGACTGAGAGACCTGATATAGGAATGAGGGCCAAGAAGGCAATGACTGGGAAAGGGTTCAACCTTGGTCAATATCTCAGCTGTGAGTTTACGCGGGGATAACCGTATTCCCAGGAAAGGAAACCATTAACGAAATTGTAGTGTACCCCTGGGAAGCCCAGAATGGCGCAAAGATCGTAGATGTCGGGGGTGGAATCGGGGCCCCAACTTTCCCCATCCTTCATGCTAATCCAGACCTACGGCTCACGACGCAGGATATCCCGGATACTAAATCCGAGTTCCAAAAAGATAATGGCGTGACTCCCATGGCCCTAGTCCCGTGCAGGAGGAAAGACTGTTGACTCGAATTCTCCAGAACCTTGAGCAGAACTTCACTGATATCCTGAAGTCGGGCCGTGCAGACTTTGTCGAACTGGATTTCTTCAAGTCCTCCCCTGTCAAGGGTGCGGATATCTACTTCCTACGCCATATCATCCACGACTGGCCGGACACAGAGGCCATCAAGATTCTTAGCGGCTGTGCTGCTTCAATGGCCGTACAGAGCAAACTGCTCATTTGTGAGCATGTTGTATGTCCCACCTACCGGTCCGCAGATGACAGCCCCACGAAGGGATCCGACAGCGAGCCACAGTTCGTCGCACCCGAACCGTTGTTGGCAAACTGAGGAGATGCGCCAACCAGTAGACTAGATCTGCAGGTATACACTTGTTTGAATGCCAAGCAGCGAACCAAGCTTGAATATCAGACTTTAGTCCAGCATGCGGGTCTGGAGCTAGTCAAAGTATGGCGGAACCTCAGAGATGAGACTATCCTTGAATGTCGGCTTCGTTGAGAGATTTTCATAGATAGGAAATCTTACGTGCATATGGCACTGTCCTCATAGATTCGTGATAATCTCGCCTGCTTGTTTAGTTAGTCTTATGCGTCTCGTATAGAATGCAAATCAATAAAATGAAATGAGAACTTTTCAATAAGAATCATATTTCGAACAGTCACCGACCGTTATTGGCCATCAATAAAATATGTTCATCCTCTCAGAGGGCCTTGGAGGTCACCCCGGTGATAATTCCCTTAGGATTACAAATGTCATCCGAGAAGAGTTCCACCAGGACGGAATATGGCCGGCAGGCGTTGAACCTAATAGGCATGGATTCTGCCCTAGATCCATCATGCCGCCACTCTGTGGAAGATAGAGTGAGTATTGATTTTCTAGACGGTGTTGCCTTAGATGTAGATCATTGAGACATGTCCCTTTTTCTAAAGCAGGTCGGCATGAATAAGTTTCCCACAACACCCCGGTCTGCATAAGTGTCAAAAGTGAGTCCTGTTCTAACGGCGATGCTGCCATTATGGTTATCTGATAATCCCATAATCTTGATCAGGATCATCAGATCCCTTTCAAGTGAAGTCGGAGACTATTCTTTAGTCTACCAACGCCCGCAGTGTCAAGGAAGGTACTGGAACATTAGATTTCTTGGAGCCCTATACCGAGGCTTTTCTGATCGAATTTGCTCGTGATAATATGGTTCAGGAGCCAAGACACACAACACTGACATCCGTCCTGGCCCAAATTGTATTGTACTCCCGCCAGCTAAGCCCGGACTATCGCCGTCAAATGTCTTGGGGTCTCAGAAAATGCGCTTAGGTCGATCCTCGTACTGTTTACATTTGATCCGAGTACACGCAGGACAATCCCACCACCAGTCTCCTACTACTTGCGATACCCTTGAAGGCCCGCATATCCAATTTAGCAAGGGTCTAAGCTCACAACTTAGAGAATCTGTGGATATATACTCCACTCCATACAGTGATACCATCGACAGCGTCTTGCAATTACGCATGAGGCACCGCTGTCAGGAACAGACCACTCCATAGTAAGAAAAAAGCAAACAGGGCTGAAAAGTATTATTGGTGTGTCCTTTCCAGAACGTCGAGCGACATCACTTGACAACTTCTTTTTCCGGTGAAATTCCACGTTCTTGATCTATCATTTAGCCATACCACCCTGAAAACTTCATATTCACTATTCTTCTGTAGAGATCTCCAGGTCTCTCTCTCCTCTCAACATCAATTAGACGGCTTCTCGCAAGATCTGCGAATTACATGAAACGAAAGGAAAGTGGAAAGGGGAAGGTTCAGCCCTGCTGATCGCGTCATCCATTTAGAACCTAGAGTACAGCGATTCGAATCTCTCGACTTGGCTGTCATCAAGCCCTTTTATTCGTTTCCGAGCTGCAATTAGCTCTTCATCGATTGTTCTCCGGTTTCCCGTTATTTGGGAAGAGGCCTCTCCAGCTAATGACGGTATGCACATGAGGTGTTATACTTTCAGAGTCGAAGTAAGGCTTCTACAAAATTCGTGTAACGCTAGATTGACCCGTGATATATCAACCTAGTTGGTCCGGTGTGAGTGGAGATAATACGGAAGTAGTTACCTGAATGGCAATCGACCTAGATTACTCTCAGTGTCTCCACTTACAGTCAGATTCAACCCGTCCCCTCGGGAACCTTTGGCTGTTAGGCGACAGGTAATCCCTTGCTCCGCAGCGGCTCTTCATCGTGAGGCTGGCTTGAAGAGATCTGAGTTTCCGGGGACTTGGGATACCCCACGAGGTGATTCCTCAAGCAAGGAGAATATTTAGTAGAAGGATACTTTCAGAGTCCGAGTCTGTGCGGCTTTTGAGGACTTTGTCTCCATGATATCATTGCGAGTCTTCCTACTTCTGATAACGTCGATATCAACGAAACGGCCGACTGTCTCTTCCCCGCGTTTGAGCAGCGGATTCATTCCCACAGGAGGCTCCTCTATCCTGCATTTCTGACAGATTTGGTTCGAGGGGCTTTAGACGCTATTGAAGCACTGGAGTTGTTTCGCGGCCTCCTGCTGGGAACCAACAATGATCCACAGTCAGTGGGTTTCATGGCCTTCGATGCACATGGAGGAGATACAGCATGCCACCTTCGGGCAGGGATGTTGCTTGAAGTCTTTTCGGTGCACCGCCAACTGGTACTCAACCAAACTATCGGGACACCAATGATCCCCTTGTGGATCAACAAGAATATCTGATTGCTAGAAGAAACGCATGAGCGAGCGAAGAAGGTCTGTACAGCACTCACGTATGACCGAATTCATCCTACAAAGCTCGGTCTGGGTGCGAAAGAGGACACTTCTGAACACATCCTCGATATTTTGGGGTGGAATGAGCCTGTTTTCTCTCGGAGCCGTGAGAGCTTGTACTGCAGCACTGAACCTTCTCAAGGCGCCCCAAAAGGAGGGTCAACTGTCACTATGCTGCATAGCGGGAACACAAGTCCAGTCTGCCTCGAAAGCCTGATCTCCGAATTTGCGGTTTCCTTTGCAATCAATTCTCCGCGGGCTTGAATTTAGGGGAAGATTTGCTGGATCTCGGGAACAAAAAGCAAAATTGTTCCCACAACATTGAAAAACACAGTTTCTTTCATTCTCCATATGACTGGAACATCGGGCAGCCACCCTTCAGTCCACCGAGGAGTCCTTCATCAGGGTCTCTTTCTTCCGTTGATGGCTCCGAAAGCGAGATATCCCCTCTCCAAACGCGGTGGGATCTCCTGGACAGCAGGTTGCTGGTTCGATTTGTCGTCTTTTCTTATATTCTCTCCAAGTATAAGATGTCCTATTATTTCAAGGACGTCGTCGGCGCTCGTTTGTACCAGGAAGGTGCAGTCAGCTATGGATATGAGTTGATGGAGCAATGCTGGAATCTCAAAAATGTGCAATATGGGAAAGCAAAACTTGAGAGGATGGCCTTGGAGCTAAGGGCTCTTCAGACGTGGCTGTCTGATTTCAGCTGCGCCTGGCAACAGTCTCTCGCAGCGAGATTCTCTCCAACAAGCAATATATCAAGGTTGGTTAGTCCAATATCTTTTCAAAATGTTGTATTAACGAATAAATCAGGCTCTTGCTCGGATCTATCCAAAGGTCTGCCAAGGGACTGACAGCGGCGGCTTGCTACCCCGGCTATATCCTTCTACGGAACGAGCTTGCCAGAGAAGAGCAGACCTTCGTGATGATTGACCAGCACTTCTGTCCAGATGGTGGGATAGCCTCTTATCCTCTGTAATAAACTATCGCAAACCCACTGACAGGTTGTAGGCATCCACTTCAATGTGTTCCTAGCAGATCTCTGCTATGCGAATAACAAACAAGATCATGAAGCTCACTTCGGCATGCGACTAGAGCCTGTCGACTGGAAAGTCAGGTATATATTGCTTGGTGACCTTTACAAATTACCGAATCAGTCAAGCCCCATCCGGTCGTCATGGGTAATAGTATTCAGGGTTCCTCCGCAGACTATATTGCACGTTTGTCGTCCCACTACACACCAAATCCGGTGGGGACAAGCCTCCATGAAGACTCAACGTGCGAAGAAAATGCGGCTCATATACAAGATTCTCTTGCCGCAGATCACGACAGGCTAGCTCATTCGTTCTTTGCTGCCCACAAGAGTTATTCCTTCCCTCTCGCAAATTCTCAGGATGAGACTAAGTTGGTGGGCTCAGTAATGGACGAGGAGTGGCCCGGTCTTCAGGAACAATGGCGAGCATCGAGGGAGGAGCTTGCGAAGTTAGGAGGTGGCGAGGAAAACCTCCATCTCTTCGGTTGGCAACACATGTTTGTCGATACCAAAGAACGAATAGCATATAAGTTGGAGGTCTGGATAAGAAATGGGGGATTGATGCCGCTGTCTGCAGATGTCACAGCAAAGAAATGACCGATTGGTTGAAGTTCTGTAATAATGATATCCCAACAGTGTCTTATGTCTCGTCAGCTTATTGATAGCAAATAACGGAATGATCAATTTAATATGCCATTTTGACTTCTTCACTTGTCGCATGTTCATTATGCTTGATGAACGACGACTCCCGGTCCACCATAAGGAGTGGAAAGTGACGTGTGTCATGATACAAAATCCTTGGAGAGCAGGTTCCTTCTTTAAAGAACTCCTGGAGCAAGTGGGAGAATGCCATTTTCGTGGGGAAGTCCTCAAGGTTATTATTAATAGGCCTGCGGCGCGGGATTCCCCCACGTTGGAGATAAGCTTGTTGCCCCGACCAGTTACAGTCCTTACCAGGTCAATCTGTTTTACTTCCCCTCTTTAATACGGGTTTCTTCGCATCGAATGTTTGGTTCATGGAGCTTTATCTGTTAAGATCTTCCTTGATATCCACAGCGCAGAGCTGCAGAGTTCAGCACAATGGCTTTTGGGAGCACCAGAAACTGCTCGAGGCACTTTGCCTTTGGGTACTAGGCACATTAACTGAAGCATCAGCTCTGAAAACAGGATAACGATCATAGGTCATCATCGGCGAACGCTCCACCGAGGGTAATCATACCAGCGGTTTCTTGCGACGAGCAAGGGTCCCTGCGCCAGTCATGATCTGCAGTCTTGATGCTGGAATGCGGAGGTGCCGCTCAGATTCCACTGTAACAATGTAACCCTATCGCCTTGTTATCTGAGCTCGAGCCTCTGCCAGCCTCTCTGAAGCCTTAGCATGATAGGATGATGATCTTATCTAGTCGTTATATAGCCATGCAGTGATAGCCTCCCTGATCATCGTACACATCACGTTAGAGGATTTGATAAACTAGATCCCCAGTCAGGACCATGGCGTCCAGTCATAGAGGAGATTCTTCAGCAGGAGATAGCTCCGCAAAGAATGCTATATATGAGACGAGCTGCCATGACATCAACAAGATCGAGAGCAGTATCAGTGCTGCGGGCATCATTCACGATGTCGCGCGCGTGGTTGACCACAAGGCTGAACGTGCTCTTTGTCGGAAATTCGACATCAGATTGATGCCGGTCCTTGCCCTTATGTACCTCTTCAATGCGCTTGATAAGGGTAACCTGGGCAATGCTGAAACTGATGGGCTCAGCAAAGGTAAGCGCCAGAAGCCTTGATATGACATTTCTCGTGATGCCTTCAATTTTGACTCGAAACTTCGGTAGATCTTCACTTCAAACCGAATCAGTATAATCTTATCTTGTCTATATTCTTCGTTCCGTATGTCGTCTTTGCACCGCCAATAGCAATGCTAGGCAAACGCTTCGGTCCTGCCCGCACGCTGCCCGTTCTAATGTTTTCCTTCGGAGCATTTACGCTGCTGTCATCAGCGGCCAAAAATTTCAGCGGAATTTTCGCTCTTCGGTGGTTCTTGGGCATGTCAGAAGCCGCTTTTTTCCCACTCGTCATTTACTACTTAACCACTTTCTATCGCCGCGGGGAGCTCGCTCGACGCCTAGCCATATTTTATGCAGCTTCGAATATCGCAAACGCATTCTCCGGTCTTTTAGCCTTTGGGGTGTTTCACATCAAGAACACGAGACTCGAAGGATGGCGCTACCTTTTCATCATCGAAGGAGGATGTACGACCCTTTTCTCCATCTTCGCGTTCTGGTATCTTCCACGCAGCGCTGCGGAGGCAAAGTTTCTCAATGAAGATGAGAAGAGGCTGGCATACCGTCGAATCCAGGTGGATTCCAGTTCCGTTGTCAATGAGAAGTTCAAGTTGCGTGAGGCTCTAGCCATCTTCAAACATCCCACAACCTATGCGTTTCTGGGGATTGAGATCTGCCTAGGTGTACCTCTGCAAGGAGTGTCATTGTTCATGCCCCAGATTGTGCAGCGACTGGGATATTCGACTGTCAAGACCAACCTTTACACCGTTGCACCCAATATCACAGGCGCTGTCATGCTTACTGTGCTGGCCTTCTGCTCGGACGCCACCCGAATTCGATCTGTCTTTATAGTTCTTGGATTCCTGTTCACCTTCGCTGGGTTCATGATATATGCCTCAATCAACGACGTGCAGGCTCAGATCCAACTTGCATATTATGCCACCTTCATGATGACTTGGGGAACTTCGGCACCATCTGTGCTATTGAGTACTTGGTACAATAACAACGTAGCTCACGAGGGCAGACGGGTCTTGCTGACCAGTATTGGTGTACCGCTTGCCAATCTGATGGGATTGGTAAGTAGTAACGTCTTCCGATCGAAAGACAAGCCCAAGTATATGCCAGCACTGATCACAGTTGCTGCCTTTGGAGCGACTGGGGCGCTTCTTGCAGGTTTACTTGGTGCCTATATGTGGTTCGATAACAAGAGAAGAGACCGCAGAACTGGTGTGAAAGTTGACGCTCGAGATGTTCCAACAGAAAGGTTAAGAGATGGACCCGCAAGTCCAGAATTCCGCTGGTTTCTCTAGCTCATACAATTGTGGAGTTGTCAGCAGTACTCTTTGAGCAGTGGAAGAGTGTCAGTGGCGTGAATTATCGTGGAATTTTGAATCGTTGTATATAATTCGCAATTAATGATAACACCGTGAATAATCCAACTGCACATCACGACTTTAACGCAATCTTCATCCCCCAGTACTCCCTCTCGAGCGAGTTCGCTGGGATTCATGCTGGAGTTCAGAATGAGATGTCAGAAATCTCAGAGGTTGGGTCAGAATCTTATCACTGTGGAGAGAGCTTCTATGTTGGTAAGCACCAATTGGTGGCTTAAGCTACTGAGCGGGTTCCATGGAGAAGGCGACAGAGCACCTCGGCTTAATTACGTGCCCTCTACTTACAAACAAACTTTGATTACAAAACAACATCTTACCCTCCACACGAGCATAAAGTGGGCCATTTCGCCTTGCATTTCTTTCTCTTTTTATTCATTATCAATGTATCTCCCTATCACAGAGATTATCTTCTAAACTTTCACAATGACTCCAACAGTCCGAGCTCTTATTTACAAAAAGCCCCCAACCGGCTTCCCCGTAGTGGGGAAGCATCTGGCCGTGGGGGACGTTCCTTTCGATGCCTCCGCTCCACCACCAACAGATGGTATTGTCGTGCAGGTTCTCTATTCAAGTCTCGATCCATACATGCGCGGGCGGATGAGACCCCCAGAGGTGCAGTCGTATTCCCCCGCATTCAAGGCTGGGGAACCTATCCCCGCTCGTTCCATTGCGAAGGTGCTGCAATCGAGCAACAGCCAATTCAAACCAGGTGATCTGATTACAGGCTTCTTCCCAATCCAGGAATATGCGAGTGCCCCTGGTGATTCGTTCCAGGCGAGATTGATCAAGCATCTAAGCAACCCATTCGGAATTGAGGATCTCCGTGTGTTTCTGGGAGCACTGAGCATGCCCGGCTTGACAGCTTACTCGTCCCTGTATGAAATCGGAAAGCCGAAGAAGGGAGAAACCCTCTTTGTTTCTGCTGCCAGCGGTGCTGTCGGTCAGATCGTGGGTCAGCTAGCCAAGCACGAAGGTCTGAAAGTTATCGGTAGCGTGGGATCCGACGAGAAGCTCAACTATATCCTTAATGATCTAGGCTTCGACGGTGGATTCAACTACAAGAAGGAGAAGCCACTGGATGCTCTAAGGCGCCTCGCTCCCCAGGGTATCGATATCTACTATGAGAATGTCGGGGGCGAGCAGCTAGAAGCGGCCCTTGAGGTTATGAACAATTGGGGCCGCGTCGTTGCATGCGGTATGATCTCTCAATATAACCTACCACCAGAGAAGCAGTATGGAGTTAAGAATCTCTATCATCTCTTCCGGAAGAGAATTCAGATGCGAGGGTTCATCGTCTATGATGCGGACATGGGTCCAAAGTGGGCTGAAGAGCATCAGAAGAACGTGGGTCGGTGGATTAAGGATGGCACTTTCAAAGTCCTCATCGATGAGACACCGGGCATCGAGAATGCGGCCGAAGCATTGGTTGGTATTTTTGAGGGTAAGAATTTTGGAAAGGCTGTTCTGCGGATCCAGAAGGTCGGTTTGTCTTCCAGCTCTTCCGAGAAGTGGGAAATCATAAGACACGCTGACTGAATTACGGTACAGTAAACATTTAGCAAGCATCTTCAGCAGTTAAAACAAAGCTTCGGTTCATGGTGTAGCCTATAGTGTCATTGATGGCTAGTATTGCATGTCTTTGCTGTGCAACCAAGCTTCTCACAGAGTCACAGTTTTCTAGGCGGTTGCATGCATAAATAGTGGCAAATAACGGAGTACGAAGCAATAAAGTCAAATCTCTGTCAGATGTTAATTATTCCGCATTCCTGGCATCTATATTATCAATAAATCGAAATTTATGGAAGTAAAGATGAAAAAGAAAAAAGGTAGCATGATCCCCCGCCGAAAACAACCCTAAATATATATAACCTGCGTATCATCTCTCAGGCAAGTCAGTAGAGGAAATCCTTTTGCGACAGTGGGGAAGTCAACTCGTCGCTATTTCTTGCTAGAAGATCTTAGAGTATTATATGGTCATCCTTGATAACATGTAGAACACGCATAATTATAGATTTTACAGATAAGCTGCAAATAATATCCATCTTTTCGAAATTCGAATTGCAAATTGACGTCATTATTTTCGTGATGTACTCAAATCTTCTTGAAGATTAGTTTCGGTTCCACAACAACACAACATCCCAATTGGTGTAGTGGCTAACATCGCCGTCTTTCACACGGCAGCCCGGGGTTCGATTCCCCGATTGGGAGAACAACGACTTCGGATTCCTTCTTTTGTCTTTTTTTTTTCCCCTCTCTGCTTCTCTTTCTCAACAGCCAATAAGTTGAAAGGTAGGAATATATCTCCAGATTTTATATCTGGAAGACGATAGATTTTTACTTTGAATTATGTTAAGATGGCATATTGTGTATATAATATCACGAGGCCGAAGCGAAAGAAAGAGCGCATCGTTGGAGTTTATCCTAATTAGATATACAGCGGAGGCCGCAAACTAGCTGCGAACTCACAGTGGATATATTCGGGCCGTCTGATTATCTAACAATATAGCTAAAAAAATTCAACGGAATAGCTATCAGTTTCCGAAAGCAGTAGCCATGTCACGGGCTAAAGCCCGGCAACGAGCTCAGGTCCAGAGGTCCTTCGCTTGGCATAGGATTGCCCCAAGCTTCTATACTAGTCTCACGCTGGGACCACCTTTGACCGCTATATGGATTTTCGTGGTATGCGTATTAATGTGTAGAGCCGATAGTCGAAAGAAAGGTGTGAATATGATGAGTGAACAGGATTGATGGAGTTAAAATGAAAGTACAAACAGACCTATAGCGTATTCCTTGCTGCCTGTTCTTCAAAGACGCATCAAACGATCCATGAGAGTATCATCAACCGAAGAAGAGAAGAAGACAAGATTAGATATATCCCAGAAGATCACCTCGTCAGACAGTCAAAAATACACGTGTCAATCTACATAAATCGTTACAGAGACCTCTCCTCACAATTCTAGACATCGTCAGTACTTAGGTCTCCACATCATCCAGCGTGTTCCAACATGAATCCCATCCATTTTCACCGCGAATGCAACCATATGGGCATTCCCACTCTTCGTCCCAATCGAGCTCATCTAGGCATGTGTAATCAGCATGTTCACGCGAAGGATTCGGGTTGCGGTGTACCACATGTGCACAGGTCTTTCCATGAAGCCACTCGGGCTTGCTTTCGACGCCAATGTCCACATGAGGCCCACGTTTGATAACGACGAGCACTTCTTTCGTTCTCTCTGGTTCGGAAATGATCCACCAATCTTTTTCTTCTCCATACGCGTCCCATTCCTCATCATCAGAGGGTACTTCATGCTCAAAGCTTTCCCGCAAGTCTCGCTTCAAGATAGTCCCAGGTGGAATGTCAGGTTTGGTGGAACGATTGATGCGGACAAATCCTTCCGAGCCTATTCCATCTCGGCTCTTTAGAATCCTATTCCAGACTGCAGGCTGAGGCAGACGAACGCAGGCGTCTTCATCATCTCCCTCACCTTCGTATCCGAGCATTGTCGAATCACGTGTGACAAAGTACAGCTCCCTCCATCCAGATCCCTCCTGGATCAGATCTTCGACTCTTTTATATGCAAGCTCACCCGTGTAGGGGGTCAGAATAGTCAATCGGCGGAGTTTTAAAGTTGGGAGAAGCTTCATTGCTAGAGTGATCCGACCTCCCACGGAAGTACAATTTCAGAGTGACTGATGTTGTCGAAGTCGTCGAGGTCGTCGTGGTCGTCTTCTTCGAATGCTGGAGTATGGAGTATAGCACCGTTTCCCAAGGTTCGCGCGTAGCGTACTTGTGACAATGTTGCCTCAGGTAGCTTACCTAGGGTCTCCATCATTACATCGACGCGCTCGAAGTTGAACAGCGCCAGACGCACCCAGAGTGACCCGACCTCTGAATGAATCTGATGACAGGTGAGAAGAAGGGCCAATCTCTTGAATGGTCTGTGTTTATTTAGGTTTATTCTGTAGTAGAAGTTGAGTATTGTGGAAGAGAAGACAAATTTATAAATCTCATATCGCAATTCAGGTGGCAGGTTTAAGAAACGACTAGAAGGTCCTGTCACACAAATCACATCCCTGCTGTTATCTTCCTCTTTCTCCAGTTTAGGAATTTTTCCTCTCTCTACAGCCATACGAGCTACTCAATCGGATGGTAGAAGGCTATAACTAATGACTAACGATGTTTGAATCTCAGGTTGCGGTTGGATGACATGTAAGTTAACACCGCAGCGGTCGTCAGAGCCTAAGCCGTGTGTTTGACTCACGATACATCCACCGCTAATGCATGACGGCTTCCTTAGAGGCTCAAGACATGAAAGCGGAGTCTTGAGAAATCCTTCCGTATTAAACGCCTTAGAATCCTAATGATCGGCACAAAATTCCCGAAATCTTCAGTATTACCATCAGCAAACCTGGATCCAGCGGATTCAGATCGTGCTCTTGTATCTCCGTGTCTTTGATGGGAGCCCCATGATTGCAACAACTGCATTTGAATTGGAACATCAAAATACAGATCAGAATATCAGAACGATCAATCGTATACTAGGATTTCCGGCTTCAGCTCAACTTCGTATTCTTCTTCTACAGAACCTATGGCCCCGCCGTTATCTTATCTGACCCCGCCACCGGTCGCGGAAGCTGTAGAGGAACAGGAAGGTAATAATATCGGCCCTTCCGACTGGATAACACTGTCTCACACATCTTACTAGTGAGGCGGGGTTCTTGGATAGTTTCTTAGCATCAACCGCTCTTTATTCCCGTCATAGCTTGTTCTTGAGACTCTTATATCTCCTCCCCGCAGCCATTCATTCAAAACTGAAGGTATCCTCACCATCCCTTTAACCCCGCAAACCTGGAGAACACAGAGCATAACCAACCATGTCGGGAGTTACCAATTATCCCAATGCATCTATTTCGGATCTCAGAGCACAGTTCGTGGGAAAACTACTGGAGGAAGTTGAGCCTCCTGCTGCAGTCATAGATGTGGCAGTTGCGCGACGAAACTGTCAGCTTATGCTCGACACGGCGGAGGCATTGGGCGTGTATTTTCGGAGCCACGTGAAGACTCATAAAGTGAGATTCCCACCTGAGATATCAGTTGGTTATTTTCGATATGTTAAGCGGATTTGTTTTGGATGTGCTCGCTTTTTCGGCGGTAATTAGCTGATAATCTCTTCTTTTACACCTGGAGATCACTGTATTATTCTCAGATATTGGAAGCCTACTGACATCAATCCTAAACAGACCACTGAGCTTACCAGACTGCAAGTTGGCGAGAAATCAGAGACGGTACGTCTGGTGGTGTCGACATTAGCTGAGGCAGAGCAGCTGCGTCCATTCCTGGAAGAATGTAAGAGCAAGGGACGATCAACCGATGTAAGTGTCGGATAATCTGCATTATCACGAAAATATCCAGAAGTAACAATCTTCTAGTTGCTCTACGGAGTGCCTGTGCGGCCATCCTCTTTCGAGAGACTGGCTACGCTGGGAAAGGCCCTTGGCGAGAAGAGCATCTCGGTTATTATTGACAGCGTCGACATCCTCCCCTATCTGGACCGCTACCATGAGATTGCAAGATACTCTCTTGGTGTCTTTATCAAACTTGACGCTGGGTACAACCGTGCTGGGCTGTCGCCCGAGTCCCCCCAACTAGAAGCCCTGTTGAAGGCCGTACAGGCTACTGAAACAGAGAGCCCATCGCGTATTTTCCTTCGCGGCTTCTACACCCATATGGGCAGCAGTTATGGCTCGGATACCACGTCCGAGGCTCTGGACTATCTGGCAAAAGAGATCGAGCGGTGCGAGACGGCCACTCGACAGGCTGCAAAGCTGTATTCCCAGGACTCATCTAAGCGATTTACGATCTCAGTAGGTGCTACTCCGACAGCAACAACTGCACAAAACCTAGTATCTCCTGAATCTGGCACGCCGGCAGTGGCCCGGACCAAAGATCTCATCAATCGAATCAAAGAATCTCACGATGTTGAACTTCACGCCGGCGCATACGTCACGCTGGACATGCAACAGTTAGCCACGCACGCACGACCTTCAACCTCCAACCTGTCTTTCGACGACATCGCCCTGAGAATCCTCGCAGAAGTGGCCAGTCTTTACCCGCACCGCGCTCGCTATGAGGCACTGGTCGCATGTGGCTCGCTCTGTCTGGGTCGCGAACCATGCCGAAACTATCCTGGGTGGGGAGTGATAACTCCCTGGACGCACACAAACCAAGAGACAAGAGAGCTATCTTCCTGGTACGATCCAGAAGGAACTAGAACTGGATGGATCGTCAACAGAGTGAGCCAGGAACATGGCATTCTGTCTTGGGAGGGCCCAACGGATACGATACGGCCCCTAAAAGTAGGCGAAAAGCTCCTCATCTGGCCCAATCACTGCTGCATAGCAGCAGCTGGTTTTGGCTTTTTCCTCGTGGTTGATTCGGACAAGTTGGGAGTAGAGAAGGATAGGATCGTTGATGTTTACCCGCGCTGGAGGGGATGGTGAGAGATGGGAGTGGGATTCTGGAGTACATACATATGCATGTGGAAGTCATGATCCGATGGTGTTGTTACTGGATGCATTAAATTATATCAAGGGGATGAGAAATGCGTAGAATACTCAAAATTTCATAAACTCGGGGCAGCATAAAGATTAGGTATCAACTGAGAATAGCCATGTTAATGCTTTATTGTATTCTCAGGAGCATATAGTCCAGTACCAAGATCGATTGATTTCTCAGCTGCGTGACACGATCTACATTAATCTGCTTTCGATCTTCTTCGAGTCACCCAGCAGGGCCAATCGTAAGGAATGGCAGTGAAATGAGACTCATCTCTCTAGTTCTGCTGTGGATCAACCTGGACGATATCAAAATCGCGAAGTAGAGTGGCAGCCACCTTAGACACCTCGAGTTGGGCCAAAAACTGACCAGGGCATTGATTATAGCCAGCGCCGAACTGCACATGACCGTAATACAGTCAAATTCTATATTCAGAGAGAAGACTTTTAATAGGCATAGGGTATTTATGAACATACCGGAACTATGTGTCTGTTCATCTCTTTCGCACGCTCTACATCCATCCATCGATCTGGGTTGAATTCGTCTGCGTCGGGGCCGAATAAATTTGGATCTCGATGGATCACCCATGGGTTTAGGCTGAGAACTGTCTGTGCAGACAATACGATTAGTTTTTAAGTCTATCCAGAGAAAGAGTAGATAACTACTAGTGCTAGCCATACGTACCCCTTCTGGAAAGAATCTCCCAATAACTGTCACACCACCTTTCGGAGCAACTCTAGGAAGACCAAAAGCAACTGGTGTATGGAATCTCAGGGCTTCTTTTATCTAGACAGATATTAAAGTGAATGCCTAGAATTCCAGGAGGTATATAACTTACAAATGCCTGCAAATACGGAAGGTTCTGTGCCTCAGCATGTGAGACGATCTCCGACAATTCATTCCGATTATGAGCTGCATCGACTTCACTTCGGACCTTTTCTAACGCTGCCTTGTTTCGCAGGAGGTAATAGAAGAATGCCTGAAAAATTGCGCTTATGGTGTCAGCTCCAGCACCTAGATTCACCACGGCGGCTGCTAAAATCTCCTTCTCTTCCATCCTGTCCGGATGCTTTGATCGTGTCTCCATCCACTGTGCCAGCATGTCCTTGCGTGTGTCGTCATTCTTCGATCGCGCATCGAGCGCGGCCAGACATGTGTCGAAAATATGCATTGACGGCTTTAAGTTCAGCCAACCGATCAATGGATTTGCGAGGAGGAAGTCATGTAACCAGTAGACGTGGCCGATGAAAGAAATATAGATACCCAGCATTCGGGTATTGGCAATGGCGTTTCTGACATCGGAACCCGAATCTTCTTGAAAATGTCACCTCGCTAACTACGTCTAATGCAAAATAATTGAACCAATGGTCAAAGTGGACTGGCTGATGTTTCTCGGCTAGGTGATCGAATTGGGTCTCTAAGAGTTTGAGCGCATTATCAATGTACGGTTCACTTTTGATCACGTTAGAAAAAGCATAGCTAGACGCGACATTCTTCGCTTTGTGCATGTGACGTTTGGGATCAAGCTCAGACATCTGACTGATATAGCGCCGGTCTGGGAGACTAAATGCTTGATACCATCTCGACTATAATCCATGTTAGCGATGATCTTCATGTGCTAACACGAAAACAGCAGTCGTACTTTGGGCAACGGCGCTGTCAAGACCTCTCGAATCCCATCTGGGTGTCCAACACTAACTTCTTTGTGGCTGATTCTGACAAACGGCCCTATCTTTGGGGTTAACATAATCAGAGGGCAAGGAAACTACAACTCACCATACTTCCTGTGGAGTTCAATCGTTGCCTCTTCAGTATCGCCCTCAATCACATGATAAAACTGCCACAGTAGAGAAAATGATGCCACAAATGGCCCGGGGATGTTGCTGATGGGGAAGAAGTAACGGCGTCGAATAATCACCGCCGAAAGCAGTAATGGCAGGCCGGTGCCAACTGTTCTTAGATCGATTCTGCAGTGGTACTCGTTAATTCAGGTACTCTGGAGAGACGCATCGTCTAACAAAACAGGCATCAAGGCTTCTGTCGCTATCAAGGTCTATACATATCACTTTCTCGTTATCAATTGAGATACCTTGTTGATATGCATCATAGAGTTGGACCCCGAACCGTGGAGGGGTAGCGGCCCGAGCCTTGTACAAGTACGCTTGGAGCCATTCAATAGGTTACGCAGGAAGGATTAATAATAAAACCAGGAGCCGAGCGAAAGCTTAATTGCCAGAGAGTTAACATTGAAAGACGTCAGGCACCTAGCTTGATCTCGGGGCTGAATTCTGACCCTGAGAATCATGAAAGTCACGCGTTTTGTTCGTAAAGGACCGTCATTTTAGATGCTCTGCATCTTAATCCCTGTCCTTATCTTCTCTACCGTGTGGCTTCCTATACCTGCTGATTAGCTGTTAAGTACTTTGCCAACTTGGGCCTTTATGCTACCTACTATATAACGTACAAACTCCACTATAACATCAAATCCACATCTCGTCCATCACTTCACCTTAACGACCACCTTCCCAAAATGTCTCCCACTATACAGGAACTTCAACGAATCCTTCCCCTCTTCAAACGCAAAAACCCGATTCACAACCGGTCGAATGTGATATTTCTCATAAAACGCCAACATCTCCTCGAACCGATCCTTCGGCCCATTAAGGATTCCCTTCAGCGTGACGGTCCGTCGAAGCGCTAGGAGATTAACGTTCGTCCTGTCTCCCGGTTCGTCTTCCTTGCCGGATAAGTAGCCGATACTATTAATGAGACCACCCCAGGCGATGCAGTCGAAGGACTTGCGGAGCGTGTGAGCTCCACCAGTCTCGAGGATGATGTCGACGCCGTTGTTGGAGGTGAGTCTCATTACTTCGTTCTCCCAGTCTGGGCTGGTGCGGTAGTTGATGGTGTAGTCGGCACCGAGAGATTTGGCTTGTGAGAGTTTGGAGTCCGAGGAGGAGAGAATTATTACTGTTTTGTGTTAGAGAGATGGAAAATTTCAAAATCGATGAAAAAGAAGTAAGGGAAAGACAACATACCCTTCGCACCACTTGCCTTCGCAATCTGCAGCCCAGCAATCGCCACGCCTCCCGTACCCTGTAGCAAGATGATCTCTCCCTTTCCACCATTCTTTCCCATAGGCCTCATCCCATTAATCGACATCCACGCCGTAACGCTTGCAATCGGCAATGTACTCGCCTCCTCATCAGTCAGGTACTCTGGTGCCTTTACCAGGCCGTACTCCGGGAAGACACGATGCGTAGTTAACACGCCCGGTAACGGGAATCCCAGACCGTAGGGCATGTCCTTTGCGGTGATCTGGCCGGTGAGATGGGTCTGGTTGAAAGTTGATAGGACTCGGTCTCCGACTTTCCAGGATGAGACGCCCGGTCCGATGGCGGTGATGATGCCGCACATGTCGGAGCAGGGGACGACGGTGGGTTTATCGGTGATGTCGCGGTGGTGGTTGTATTGGCCCATTGAGACTGGATTGAGGAATAGGAGATAAGTTAGCACGTGTATCTATGGAAGCATCCTTTTGAATCATGTGAAGAACAAAGTGACAAAAAGAAATTGATCGCTCCCCAAGTGCATAATGGCCATGTAGCATATCAAATTATCAATTGATAATGTTAAGCAACAAGCTAGAGACAGGACGACGAATGAAAAATAATTCACATACCCTCAGTATCCCGATAATTCAACGACACCGCATGAACCTCCACCAGAACCTCCTTATCACCTGGAGCAGGCATCTCGACCTCTACCATTCGCAGATTATCCAATCCATCCTGGGCAGTCACCCACTGCTTGATGGTGGAAGGCATGATAGTACCTTGAACACTAAGCCTATCTGAACCCTACAGATGTAGGGTAAATTCAACTGATCAGGGTGGTAACTGGGTGGAAAAAGGGATGTCTGGGAGTTAGTCACACCCAAATGTACGAGAACTGGTACCTTTGAGCAACTACACAACACGCCTACGTCAGAGTTTTGAAAAGTATAACCCCACCTTTGATACGGGTAATCAGATAAGCACGCCGGGATATCTGATTTCGATATCTTAGAACTTCTAGGACATGTCTGATTGTAAATGATTGCAGTGTTATAAATTTCTTCGAGTTACACGGGACGTTATTCGTTCCAGTCAGGACGGGAGGTATGGAGCATCATAATCGATTATCCTGTCAGTAGCATATCTAAATATTCCAAATCGTTATTGCTACGGCTACTAGTAATAACTAAGGTTTTCAATCCAGTCGAACCCAACTGGAGTTTCGGAAAGCCAGAATAAGACAAGGAATCCAGAACAAGTTGCAAATCTTTATAGTTCACCGCAGCACTTTAGGGCTTTTCTTCACTAGCACTGGCTTCAACCTCCGACTCTTTCCTCTCGACCGCCGTTGTAATGGACTTCTCCGTCTCGGCCTCTGGGACTGCAGCAGCGGACAACTTGACTTCCTCACCAGATCCCTCAGCAAGAGCAGCAGAAGCCGCTTCAGGCACATCCCGGTGTGTGGACGGCTCCACAGCTGGTTCGGTGGAGGCGGCGGCGACCTCTTCACTCGAAGCGGGAGCGACACTGGTCTCCCCTACCGATGAGAGATTCGGCTCAATTGGTTCAGACACATCAGTGTACACTGGCACTCGGTTGCTTGTGGTAACTTCAGGCTCAGGCTCGGCCTTTTCTGGAGTCTCTTTCACTTCTTCTGTTCCAGGCTCCGCTGGTTCCCCGGCGGTATTTCTTGCAATGGGTGGTGCCATCGTTGTATCGGCAGGCTCTGAGGTATCAGGAGCCTGAGCCTGAGCCTCCTCGGTCTTCTCAGCCTTCTCTGTCTTGGCTTCACCGCCAACAACCAGGTTTCCATGGTCATCGGTCTGCCACACGTCCCAAGAGGCAGTAATTCTGATTTCAGGTATCGATGGTAACTTGCTCTCTACGCTAGCAGCCACGGCTGGCTTCCTCCTCGCCGGCCCGCGGGCTCTTCCTTTCCGTGCATCACTCAAAGGTCCCTTCTGGACGGGTCCTTCCTCTTTCTTTTCTTGGGGCTTTGGTGGTGCCTGTGGGCCCAGTTGTAGGCGCGAGTTCAGGTCTGACAGGAAACCCGCCTTGAGGGCAGCAATCTTGCTTCCCACAGGTCGAGACGGGATAGCAGGCTTGGCCTTTGGCACGGGCTGTGTGCTGGAGTCTTTGGATGCTTCGATACTTCCGTTAGAACCAGCAGAGGTGACTTTAGTGAGAGAGTCTGATGACCCATGGGAAAGAGGCTTCGCAGGTCGAGCTGGGATCTGTGGCTTGGGTCTCCCAGGGATGGCTGGCGGTTTTCGTGTTTCGGTGGGCGATACCGTCTTCTCTGGACTGATGGACCGCTCCGATCTGGCCGACGAGTCGACCGGGGGAGCTTGCTGTGGTCGTCTCTGCGGACGCAGCGGGATAGAAGGCTTGGCGGGGACATCTGGAGGGCTCTTTGCTTCCTCTTCGTCGTGAGGTTCTATCGTCGTCACAAGTTGCTGACTATCTGGTGCATCTTCCCAGATATCCTGGCTGGGGAAACGTTGCTTGACCAGGCCTGGTCGTGTAGGTGCGCCTTCATTGCATTTCTCCAGGATTTTAGATGCCACCTTGTGAGAGTCAATCTGCTCTGTCTGCTTTTTCCGAGTGGCCTCCTGCTCCGGAGTCTCAAAAGCACCTGTCGATTCCTCCTTAGGAATGTCAGGCGTCGACACTGTGGCAGACAACTGCAGGCTGTTGGGTGTGTCTTCCCAAATATCTTCACTGGGAAACCTTTGCTTTGAGACATCTGGACGGAGTTTGAAGCGGTCCGCGGTAGAAAGTGGTCTCTGTTGCTTGCCATCGTCTTCCGGGAAAAGCGGCTCGTACTCATCGACGTCCTCAAGCGGGGTGGAAACATCTTCACGGTCATGCGAGTTGAATCTGGAGAGGCCGGGAATGGGGCCGTGAAGGCTAGTTGGCCGGCTGCTGGGCCGACTGTTCGGGGCGCTAGGAGTCCGACTCCTCTCAATGTCTGCACTTCCTCTTCGGTCGATCGACGGGGAAACAGCAGGATACAAGAATGCGGAGTCAGGGCGAACCTCATCTGCCGCGAGGATGGGCTCATCATACTCCGCATCCTCGCCTACAGGAGTCCGCGAGCGATCCTCCGGGACCGGAGTGTGAGAATAACCATCCAGGTGGTGCAATTGATGATACGGGTCGTCGACGTGGATCACTTCAGCCTCACTACCAGCTCTCGAATGTGTACTGTCTTTCTGCTGCGCAGACTCCTCCTGGTCAGACGGAGGGAGGCTCATATCGCGCAGACCGGATTTGACGGAAGGTTGCGAATCCCGCTGAGACAGGGGCGGCGGGGAAGTCAGACGGGAGTTATATTCGTCTGTTGCAATGTACCCCAACTCTTCATCAGGGGTGCCCATTACCGCTGGGGAGGTGCCTAGGACAGTTCAGTTCGAGTCACATAGGAATTGTTCGCTAGAAGATGTACTTACCAAGACCAGAGCCTTTGGCCGCAGAGCCGCGCACAATCTTGTTCAAGTCATCCCGGCTCAGCGCCCAATCTGGGCGCGGCTCCCCGATTCCGGGACCATACTGACCCTGCTCTTCACGGGCCAACTCATCGGGATGCTTGTCGTACCAGGCTTTCTCAAATTTGTCACTTGGCGGCAGGCCATGACCGTGAAGGCCATAGCTGCCCGGAGGCGCAGAGGGTTCGCGGCCACTCCGGGTGCGCTGGTGATGACGACCTGAAAGGAGAGAAGTACCAGACCCCAGAGAAGCAGCTGATCCATGAGCACTAGGGTAAATATGTGGGCTCGGGGATGGTGCCTGCACATCACCCGCGTTGGGGTACATCGGTACCCTCTGTCCGATCTCCGGAATACCATGTTCTTCTGCGAAAGAAGAGCGACGTTCATTGTCGTTAGACGTCGTCGATTCTGCGCGAGAACCGCTATTCTTCGAATATAACGAACGGGGACGGCGGTCCGAGTCGTCATCGGCTCTGCCAAACCCTACCGCAGCAGCCTGCTGAGAGTCGGTGCGGGTGACAGCCTGGACCTTTGCCTTCGCGCTGGATGTGGGTAACGAGGGCTTGGGTGCGTGCAGCTTGAGATCACTGCTAATGTTCCTCGTCTCCAACGCAGCCTGCTGTTCCTCTGCAGCTAGGTTGTCCAACTCCGCATACTCAATCCCTTCCTGGCCTAGGGACGGTATGGTTACGCTCGGGGGTCGGTGAGAGAAGGATGAATGGCTGCTCCCTGTACGGCTCATGTTCGGACCGTTGGGCATCTCATTCAACGGTGAGGGGGCATAGCTATCCCGCATGGGCGAAATTGATCGTTCGATGTGGCGGTTTACGGGACGAGGGGGGATCTTAGGAATATCAGCGGCCGCAGAGACCGCATGAGGATTCGGAGACCTTGACGGTCTGGGCGGAATCACTGGGGCCGTTTGTGTAGTCATGATGGCGGATGATGTTGATTAGGAACGGTACTGCAGCCGTTAACGAAAGGGCAAAAAAAAGCTATATGTATGATATATATTAGTCAGTTGAACCAAGGTTGATATCAGTCAATGAACATCGCATCCAACTTCTTCGTTTGATCTCCCACAGCAGCCTGCAGAGGTCGATGGCACATAAGGGTGCTATAGCATGCTATATCTTTATGACGTTTCCTCGTCACCCCCGGCTTCTTGTTCGAACCCAATTGAAGGAATGCACTTCAGATTTATCCTCCACTTCGACGGTTGGCTGAGAATCAAGGTTGTGTTATGTACAAGTCACGACACAACGTCTTGCGCCATGCAGGCAACGTGGGCTGGATTGGACGCCAGAAGGCGACCAGCGGACATGCAGGAGCTGCGCAAGCGCGAGCACGCTGTGCAAGGGCAGCAGGGCTCTTGCTAGAGCTTTGTACTGCAGCACCAAGCTCACCGCCTTCGAAGACCCCAGAGTGCCATAAGAGAGATCCAGAGGAAATCAGGGATGCAAGCATTCATATGGTGTGGAAGCCATGGGGAAGACGATGCCAAGAAGGAGCTGATAACGAAAGGCAGCATAATTTGCTTACCTTGCGGCGGATAGTATTACAGTAGTAGAGCTACAATCACAAGCTCAGATTAGACGTCAATTGGATCGGAGGAAGTATAGGAATTTGAATTATGAGAGGGTCGGAGTGAGGGGATGTTAGGAAACGGACATCGAGGATATAGATAAGGAGGAATTAGACGTCGGATACTAGGAATGCAGGGAGTTCTTTCGTAGGCGGTGACTCGAAACTGGAGCCGGAGCAGCAGGATAGAAATAGTAACTTGACTTGACGCCGGCCCGGTGATGTGATGAATACTATTGCCCCGAGAGAGGGGACTGTGGCTGTGGCAGTAAGCCCTTGGACCTTTGACCACCTGCCGCTGGCTTCCTGCCACGGTCCACGGGCTCGTCGTGTGACGCCCTGTGACGCACGTCGCCGAATGTTATCTTGTCGGCCGTGCGGGACCCGATACAGATCCGTTACCGTAACGGACGTGTGAACCAACAGGAGGAGAGTCGTGGCATTTGTCGATTACCGCTGGCGCCGGGCCCATTGGCCCGCAGAGATCGACCTGTCTCGGTCTTTCTGTCATCAAGCTGGCGATGCCATCACCACTAGCATCTGCGTTCCATCTACTAGTATGGACCGAAAATTTTTATTTCTCTTCCACTATCCCTTGCGAAATTTATTTTGTCGTATAATCTTTCTTTCCAGTCCATCTCCCACGTTGAGTTAACCTTGGAAGTTAAAAGGGGACACTGGAGACTCTGTATCAAATCACGCATCTGGATCGGACGGCTGCTCGAATTAAATCCCTCTATCATTCACAAGGTTTACCAGCTGTACCTGGCCCCTTTATCAGTCCCTACCACTGGGGCAACGTAGCCCGATCGAGTATCCTTCTCAGTCCAGACCATGACCAGATATGATAGCTGATGGTGCACGAGGTCGCCAAGGGACCAACGGTGGATTCGCGTGGCAGTCTGAGATCGGGATAACTCTCGGAGCTCTGCAGATTTTTTCATGGTCCTTACAGTTGGCGTGCATGCTCTGTATCGCTATGTTCTTGCTTGTATGAATCAGTAATGCTGTGTAGGGATGGGTATGTTGGATCCTAGATTAGGAACCTGAACCTTGCGAACTTGCGTGTTTCGATAATACCAGACGGTTCCTTGGCCTGTAACAGGCCAGGAAATTTCTCTCAAACTGCTCAGCCTCTTCGGATAATCTTTCTTCTTTCTTCCTCATCAGCTGGTTCTTATCCGCCACGCCAAAATGCCGCCTTTGGAAAGAGGAAACGCGAACAGTTCTGGTGGGCTCGAACCATACAGAAAAGACGAATGTCCAGGCATGCCACTGGTCACATCATCGACGTTCCCCACAAGGCTCATGCCCTAGGCGACCGCGGGACCAACTCCACCAACAGACTGCCGGCTGTAACCACATCCTCCACAAATCTGCGACAGTAACCGCCATTAGAACTTGCTGGGGTTTCAAACATTGTTGCCTCAGATTGTTGAACTGACTGATTTATCTTCGTAGGAGATCCTTGTCCTTCATTTCAGTTGGTAATGCGGTCTTTTCCACTTGATCCCGTTCGTTCGAAATTGCGACGATCATAACCACGTACTGAATATGTGTCTTCAAGCACCCTCAACTGACTCGCACAGACAGACAGGGGATAGTTCCGCCAATCCCGCTACAGTATCAATGACGCCTGGCTGCAGGGCAGTGAGCGGAGTCTTTCGACAAATGAATGTATTTCAATTATAAAGAATATTGACAGAAAAATCACAGGCTGTAATGCCCTACAACGTCACGAGATACTCCAAGGTTCCCGAACTTGGACCGCGCTTCAATGGATTTTAAGCGTCTTGGAAATTCTCCCAACAATGCTATGCCCCGCGGTAATGACATTCGGAGGCTGGAGCACACCAGCCTCAACCCCGCATTATCATATCCCGCCGCCTCTGGACTGACAATCACCGGACCATTGCTGTTGAAAGTGACCCTCCCAGAAGCAGTAGACTACTCCATGCCATGTACCAAAGTGATCCATCCTGGTATAAATTACTTTCTTTATCTAGATCACCTTGGTTCCCCTCTATTCTGATCTTCTCCCTATCAGAGAAATAACGCAGCTTTCGAATAAAGTCATCATGCTCCTTTTCATTTGCAAGGGGGATAATTTCACTATAATCAAGAGCAAAGCAAAGAAAGCAACATAATTTGTACCTGAATCTAGAAACAAGACGAATTCCCAATAACCGCAAGACTGAACTTACATCCCCTGATCCCCTCTTTCCGAGACACGATAATATCTCATACTAATCGATTAAGAGGAGCTTTCTAAATTGCTAGGTAATAATAATTGGATGGAACTCCAGTGTTGCTTGTCCATTGCCACTCGTACCTAGCTGAGGTATTACCCCTCATTTTCATCCTTTCACGAGGATACTCGAACCAGACTATCCTACTCATTATTACCCCACATCCAAGTTACCGATTCAGGGACCATATCACGCGACAGTGTCTTAGCCTATTGGGGATCTCCAACCTGCGAGCAAGTAAGCACGATCTCGTTTTGGGGAATTGTCATTCTGGACGGCTAACTTCACTCGCATTTACTTTAATGTATAGAGTAAGTACGGGTATCACGGTTATCGCGGTCAGCAGATGCCACGGTACTTACATGGACATTTATCACAATCTCCATGGCACAATTAAATCTGCATATATATAAAGGGTAAAATACACAGTGCATAAATAGTCCATAAAAAAACTCAAACTAAAGTAATACAAACAGATAACTAGACGTGTTAGCAACTGAAGTTGTTGGAAATTCGAAGGTTTCTACTGTGACATATTATCCACACTCATCTTCGACTCAAGTGCAAGCAAGAACGATCAAATACTCTGATGATCTTTAATAATCTGAATCTACTCTCCTCTTAAATAATATTTTCTCCTCAAAGGAGAAGAAACGGGGAAGAGAAAAGGCACTAATTGACCTGATGTTATAGCTCCTTTTATCATTTTGAAGATATGCCATGAAGACCTCAAATAGCTACATCAAACCGCACTCAACATAGCGTACGTAGTGTATTTTGGGCGGAATATGGGAAGTGATGAACAGATAAATCTCGGTATATGAATTAAAAGTGCATAATGGACGGTGATCTGTGTTCCGCATCGACGAATAGGACATATCATAGGCCTGACGGATTCGCACGACAGATTGAATAGCCCTGAAAAATGGATGTGACCCAATTTAGAAACATTCGGGATTCTCCTATTGCTGCTACTACCAGAATAGGGGGGAATCAATGATAACAAACTGAAGCGACCTGCAGCTCTTACACCAAGACAAAACATTGATAAGGTTGATATGAGACATAGAAATACAGGGTGCATCCGCGCATCATCGTAAGAAACAAGAAACTAGAATGTGCCGCACCTTCGGCCACGCAAAAGGCTGCCAACTAAGCCAACAACTTTTCATACCGCTTGGAGTCGTTACCGACTTCATACCTAATGATTTCAACGGGACTCATCTGGAAATTCCACTGATCTCTCACTGGGTACCTCCATCCCATGCGAAATGATATCATAATGGTATCGTGTATCCGTCTTCCTCGCAACGACAGAACCGGAAACTCAAAAGACCGAGTGTTGCCCGTACTGTCAATCACGGCCCCTATCTCTTCAGACTATCATTTGCGCAAGCCCTTGGCCACCTAATGTCTTGCTGCCGACAAACTCCTGGCTTCTGAGACCCGCGAAAGCGTAGAAAAGGGATGCTAGGGTTAGGAAGACGGCTGCTGCGATCAAGCTCGACGGGCCCGAGAAGAGACTCATCCACTGAACAATAGCCATCGCCAAGTAAACCGCCGCGCGCATCCAGATTGTGGTGAAGCGTCGGATGAATGCGTCAAATTTGGAGGAGGTGGGGCAAATCCTCAGAAGGAAGGGGATTTCGATGAAGATGATAAGGAACGAACAGATACTAGAGATCGCACTCTTAGCGAGCCGGACAGCGAAAGGCGGATATGAAACACTTACAGGCATACTATACTGAAAACGATGCGCAGTGCGTCAAAGGAGAAGATGTTGGCGATTCCGAGGGCAAAGCACAGGATTATGCATAGCACGCCGGTCCTGTATGGTTCGAAGTCAGTATGCCTTCAGAACTGCAAATGACGACTGATAGATTGCCCAATAGCCGATCCCAGAATAGGGGGAAAAATCCCACATAATCGGGAACTACACTGTGGCTTTCCATAATAATGGGCAGCAATAGGCCTCAGGCCGTATGATCATCGTCTGGGTAATGGTCGCTTGAGCTTTTCGCGCGATGCGCGAGGTCTGATGTGGTATACATGGAAAAGAGGGAGGAGAGGAGGGTATAGAATCACAAACCATTGTCCATAGATGCCTAAAAAAAGTATTAGCTCCGATTTCCATGTTGCTCAGGCGAGCAGTGCAATGCAGATGCAAAAGGAAGCTTACTGAAATTCCTGGAGCGGAACTCCTCAGCCAACGTCATTTTGAATACTGGATCTCAGATCACAGCACCAGATATCAGTCCCTGACTATCTCTTCTCAATCGACAGCGCAGTCACTGTTGAATGACGCGCGTCCTGGTGTGCGGAAAAGGTACAGGTGGCTCGTTCGTCTTCTCTCTCTCTTCTGAATATGGGAGTCGTGATGATCGTCAACTATCGTGAAGCGTGATTTCGCAAGCAATTCTATCGGAAAGGCGAATACAGCACGCAATATCCACGCAATATCGTCTATACGTGGGTCGTGAATGAGGCAATTCACAGGCGTGGTCCAGCCGTCAGCACCTTTCAAGGTAAACAACGTGGAAGGTTCGGAGTTCGGAGTCTAACTGGGCGTCACTAAGGCGGCAGCGAAAATAAAGCGTTGAGCACCCCGTTGGTATGTAGAGCGACAAAGAGCAGCTGCGTCACACAAGGACGACCTCTATTTGGGTTAGAAACTTCCCAGAATGATACTATGCCTTTGAGTTCAATAACGCCTCAAGAAAGCAAAGATCTTTTTTGTTCTGACGTGGAACGTCTGGGGTTGCTTTCTAGACTACGGTTCCTGTCAGCAGAAGCAGCTACTCAGAATCGGGACAAGCGGCACTCCTGGAATGGCAAGTCCCATTAGAGACAAAATGGCGAGGACCTCTTCTTTGGGCGCTTTTGCTTCACTCTTTTTGACCAGAGACTTCGGCAGCTTCGAAGGTCATACGTTTCGGATTTGGTTTTAGTGTGAATAGGGAGAAACAGGCTGCCTGTTAAACCGCTACGTGGGAGGCTGCACAGAATTCTGGAGCCTAAAAGGTGGATCTCGCAATAAAGATACTCAAAAAACTACTATCAGGCTTGCATGCGGAAGAAATGAATACAACTGTCCTCGAGTTGCAAGACGATAAATCGGTCATTCACGGTGCTTTAGTCGTCGTTTCTTTAGTTTAGAAATAGCTCCGAACGAAACAGATGCAGCGCAGTAGATCTTCAAGTATGTCCATTAACCTCCACTCTTTGAATTAAATCTGGACCTGGACAGGGACGAGGGCTGTGAGTTGCAGGCGAGCCTCTTCTTTCCCTCAAATACCCACGCTTCGTCAGGGAGGTCGTCTAGGGTTCGCAACACCGGTATTTGCCAGGACTGTCCCTACATCCTGTATCTCCAATCTTCTCAAGAAATTGGTATCATCGTATCCCCGAGTCTATGCGGCGTAAATAAGTCTGAAGATGTCGTTGAAGACGAAGTAGCTGCCAGCACCGTCAGGCAGAAGCTGGAAAGTCTGGGTGTAGCTCATGGGCTTCTGCTCCTCATCGACCTAATGTTTCCAACCAACAATATCAGTATGCACGAGCGGAACCAAATAGATTTGATACTCAAATTCAGGACGTACCAGCAGGGCACCGGTGACCATGACGAGGATACCACCACTCTCGCTGGAGGGCTGAGCATCGAGCGTAGCCAGCTGGTGGGCGACTTTCTGGAAGGGCAGGCTCTATCCACTGTTAGGATTTTGTTACGCGAAAAGTCGAGGGGAAAACCAACGGTCAGCTTCTCGAGGATAGCGCCAGTACCCTGGACCGAGGACGTCTCGAAGGTGAGCATAGACTGGTCGCGCTGTATGATTGTCCCCGTCAGAACTGCTTCATATGATCTTTGATAATCCAACTCACGTAGAGCGCCGCGAGACCAGCGCGGTTTTCATCGAACGTCTTGTAGTAGAAGTTGACGAACTGCTCTGCAATGGACGTATATATGTTAGGATCAACAATGCGCTTTTTGTGTCACATAAATGCGACATCAGAGACCAGAAGTAACGGATACATACGAGCAATGGATACGAAGTCTGTAGAATAGAGAAATTTCAGTTTTCATCCTATATCATCAAAGATCTCCGCAGCGCAACCGCGCAAACTGGCAGGGAGGGATAAGCAGGCATGCAGCCCTTATGCACTGGGTGACTGCATGTCTCCTGAGGCATATAAAGAACAAGTACTTACCACCCATCTTGAATAAATATCTCCAGGAGGCCGGGACAAACACAAACTACCAGCAAATGCGTGACTGAACTGGGTTGAAAGCGATTGTTGCTGTATTTCAACACTCACGGCTGGGAGGAAGTTGTGGGGCAGACCATGGTGGGGGGAATGCACTTTCGGCGCCAGTTTGACCGCAGCGCCTAAATTTTCTCTCCGAATTTCTCTTCCTTTCCACCACAGTAGTAACTTCTAATAATCTTCTTTCTTCCCTATATTCTCTACCTGAGGCAACACGCTGTGGTCATACTTTCTGATCAGAATAGGCGAGCACTGCAGAGATGATAGAGCTACTCCCAGCTCATTGAGCTTGCCCGCTACACCCGAGAAGATGACCTCACGACTGGGCACCATCCCTTGCTCTAGCAGCAATATGGCGGCGCACCTTGCGCTTATGGCACACTTGACTTCTAGCTAACATACAGCTTTACCTTCGCCCAGTGCTTAGGTGAGTGACAAGAATTTTCTCATTGAAGTTTTGATATTCCTCGCATGATGTATAAATTTCTTAACGATAACTTCTGACTCACACACCCGTGGAGTGTTACCTTTTGTTCTCTGATTTGCAATTACCTTATACTTGTTATTGCTTATTTTCCCCCTGTTAAATGGGCTTTCACTGACAAGCATAGCAGGTCTTCAGGTTGCATTTAGCTCAAAACTTGGCTGTTTTGATGGCAGAGGTGTGGCATTATGTTCTCTCTGCTCCCTAGATATCATCTCTGTCTTCATGTGGGTCCTAGGTGGTATTTAGGTAGATGGCTTTTCTGATAATATAGAGTTTAATGTCTACCAGACTTATTTCATTCCATCGCTGCAGCCGTAAATCCTGTTTACGTGGTAACGCCTGAGCATATACAACCAATATCCATATAGTACAAGAGTAACCCCTAAACGATTCTATTCAGAGTCCGAGTCTGCAAACATATCCTCTGCCTTAGGACGCGGTTTTCGAGTCGAAGGCTGAGCTTCCGGCTCGGGCTGTTTCTCGGGCAGCTTCTCAGACGTCGCTTGCTTTTCCTGTTCTTGAGAATCATCCCCTTCCATTACAATGTCCTCATCCATTTCGTCCCCGTCCAAGTCTTCCAAGTCACTGTCTTCCATAGGGACGCCATCGATGTCGCTCATAGGCTCACCATCAAGGTTGCCATGCTGACCAGCTGTGGGCGCTGTGGGAGCGCCCTGATTGTCAATATCCATCTTATTATCCTCAGCCTCAGCAGGCTTAGTCGGATCGAATTTGCCGGTAGAGGCATCTTCCTCGACAGCCTTCCACCTACTCTTGCCCTTTGTACCAAAAGCACCGGCAGCTTTCTCTGCCTCTGCCTTCTCCCTTTCCTTGGCTAGCTCCTCCTCCGTAAGAGGTGGCTTCTCAAAGACCTGGACGAAGTGCTCCTGACTTGTCTGAGGGAAAACACACCACCCTTCCCACAAGTTCAGGATTGTACCAACACTCCGCTTCCATTTCTCTGCCTTCAGTCGACCCCAGCCTAGCTCCTTCTCCAGCCTTCCAAGATGCTCGAAGACCTGGTGTGATTTGAGCGCTGATTCGAAAAGTTGTCGATAACGCCAAGCGTGGCGGACACCGCTAGTGGATGAGGAGGAAAGAATATCAGATATCACATAGAGACCGACAAGTTTAGCGGCTGAGGTGTCAAGCTTGTCCTTAAACGCAGATCGATTTTCCTGGGACGTGCCATCAAGAGCCCTGCTTGCTTCAGCCTCGCCCTTCGCAGCTCCTCTCTCAGCAAGATGATCGGGATTTGCTCCAGTATACGCTAGAGGATTTAGGACATTGGTGACAATCATCTCCACGACCTCATCCGCACCCGCACCGGCGTGCTCAATAGCAAAGGCGGTTACGCGAGCGATATCTCCTCTCCGTAGCTTGGCGTTCGTAGTGGGCAGCCTCGCGAGCAGATGTGTTAATTTGGCCTTCTGGAGAGGGTTCATATAGCCCAAACCATCGCTAGCCCCTCCTGCAACATCGGCATTATGCCGTTTGTCATCCTCCACATCCGAGTACTCATCTTCAGAAGAGTTATAGTCATCATCGGAGACGAATTCATCCATTTGTGTAGTATATTCGAAGCGAAGTGCTTTCTCAGGGGGGACCCAGCTAGGACCGTCTTCAAAAAGCAGCGACGGCGGAGTAATTCCCATACCCGGATGTCGTCGAACTCCTTTCTTTCCAGCATTGGTTAAAATATCCCACAGCTTCCACCGATACCACACGCCACCAGTGCTTCTGGGATTCCACAGCCATGCCCACCTCTCATCCTTCTGGACTTCCGGCCGACTCATAAGCAGAGCCTCAAATTCGGGACCATAATTCAGTAGATTCTCCAATGTCTTGTGAATCAACTGGAGTTGCTTTAGGTTAGATGGTGGTTTGACGTCCACTTGTAGAGCGGGGCCACCTCTACCGTATGACGAGCCGTATGAAGCAGGAGGTGCGAATCCACCGCGATGTGGTCCTGGAGGAGGGGCTCGATTCAAGCTTCCAACAGGGTTCTGGTTTATTTGCTTGGCACCGAACGGGAGCGAACTGGAAGATGATAGACCGACAGCCATAGGCATGCCTGAACTGATTGCCGCAGAGGAGAGATGTCGAGAAATGGAGAGGTAGAAGCCCCAACCGAGATATTTATTTTGTAGTGCACTCACAGTGGTATCTATATCGCTGGCAGCTGACTCTTTCGCAAGGGTAACAATAGCTGACCATGACTTCCGCTCCGCTGGAGCTTGACCCGCCTGAGGCATAATCTTGACATTGTCAACGACGAGGACAGGCGGAATCAACGCCTTTACCACGGCTGGTGATGTCCCCGGTGGCAGGGAAGCTAGGTATAACGTCGGTTTCGCGGCTGCCCTCTCAGCCTCCTTCGTATCTGCGGTCTTCTCATCCTCGTCGTCGGATGTTCGAAAAGCAGCCACCGCGTCCCGCGCGCCGGGCGCTGAGTTTTCGAAAGCAAAAATCCCTTGCGCAGAGTCGCGCTCCCTGTGTAATGGTGGAAGTCCTTCATGATTGCGTTTTCTCGATAGCGATGGTGGTGGCGGTCCTAGACTCCCTGGCCCACTGTTGCGTGGACCAGAGCTCGTAAAGTGCCGTTTCGCAGGGCCTCCTCCGAAACCTCCTGGCCCCGAGCTCCCATGTCCAAAAGTATTTAGTCTGCCTCCTGCTGGAAGACGGTTCGTGCTTGGTGTGTCTGCATCTTCGTCGAAGGATTTGACAAAGTCCTCGAGAACAGCTGCGGTCTCAGCTTGTTCGCGGGCGCGCTTTGCTTCTGCTTCTGCCTTCTGGCGTTCGAATAGCGACTTCTTGGCGGGTGCCGCGAGTTTGGCCGAAAGTTCTGGGAAGGCCTTCATCTTCGAATCGTCTGGCATTGCGACTGAGTCGCAGCAACAGCAACTGCTGTCAGAATAGCTGTGTGGGGAAGTTGGTGATTAGTTATGGGCGTCGTCTGAGCCCAGACGCGGAATCGGGGATGTCAGTTGGGGTGGAGATAGCGGACTTAGTCTAGGCACTTGCCAGGCCCAGTACAGTATCAGCAGAAACGTTCTTTCAACATCTCCAGGGAACTCTGAATTTGCAAACTTCCTCTAGAACTGACTTTATCTACGAAGAGCCACGTATTATATGAACGACTTTTGATAATAGGAAACTTGATGGCTGCCATAGAGCTGCAATCATTACTGCGGTTCCTCTCCCAGGATGCCAAGGTACCGCTTGCTGTGGCAATGAGCAAAGTGAAAGAGCTACAGAAAGCTGGTCTCAACAAGTATACAAGTCCCTCTTAATGTCAATGACAGATAGTTTAACGCTCACAGTCCTGATGAAATTGGTCGATCCGATCTGCAGACGCTCCAGTCCATCTTCAAGGACGACAAAACAGCCAAGAAAGTGCTGAATGCTGCGAAGCGCAGCTCCAAGAAGCGCGCAGCGCCAGATAGTGCAAGCGCCTCATCGCCCAAGAAGGCAAAGAAAGACGATCCTGATGTTGAGATGGCGCCTTTCGAGATCGAATCTAGCCTTTCTCTTCCGCTCTCATCGGCAACGGAAGAAGAGCTATCCAAAACAGTAGTTTTCACCAACAGAGCACCACTGGTGCTTGCATTTGCGGTGACTTCGCTCAAGTATACGATGCCCGAGCAGCCCATCTCGAGCAGACTGAGCCTCGCACAAGCTGTCGTCAGTGCTAATAGCCGCAGCAAAGCTGTCTGTCTCGGTCTGGAGAGCGGGAAAAGTGCAGAAGAAGAGGGCTGGGGAGAAGGCTTGCCCGTGGTAAAAGTCCTTGGGCGAGAGATCAGAGTATTGAAGAGATGGGATTATAATCCAGCAGAGGGGAAGCCAGAAGATCCAACCACGTCTAACCCCATCCCTTCTGACAATTCACAGCAGACAGTCCAGGATGCTTCTGATGAGATGCCACCCCTCTGGGGCCTGGATCTGGAAGCCGTGCGCAAGTCGAATACTCAGGGAAAAAGAGCGGATCTACAGATACATACAGCGGATGCTGCGCGATCATACCTCATGAAGGCGTTTACTTTACGCAGGGAGTCCAACTCTGAGAAGAAAGAGTCTTCAAGCAAGAAGTCCAATGCTTCCTTGGCCAAAGAGAGGGAGAAGTCTCTCGGTCTTGTCCTACGTGCCATCAATCTCCTATGCCAGTCATGGGCTGCAACTCTCAGCCGCGAGGAGTTGGACAGACGCGCCTGGGCCTGGTACTTGCATGTCAGACCAGATGTTCGAACTGGAACAGCTGGCTGGGGAGAGAAAGGCGAGGTCAGATTATCTGATATTCTGAGGTTACGCAGGGAAGAATAAAGGCCATGGGTGCATCTTGCTTAAGAGACTATTGGAAAATGAACAGCTTTGATTAAAAACGAAAGTAAATGCTACAGCAGTCCAATGTGTGTGTGCTCCTCAGACCAACAATCTTAATTAAGTTTCATTATATTCACAGTACCAAAATAATCAAGTGACCACCTGCTCTGAATGCTCCACTGTTGAGGCAGTTGGTTTGTCTGCAATGCTGGCACCGCGTTCCAGCTCGAGCTCTTTCTCGGCTGGATGGTGGACATTCAGATCCGTATCTCGATGGAGGTCCATGGTTTCTTTGTTGAAGAAGTTTACATAGATGGGGAAAGCCCAGGCCAAAACATAGCCCATCATGGGAATGGCAACCGCGACATGGGCATTATGCTGGGTCTGCAAAATGAGAATTGATCAGTATGTTTAGTAGGAACAGGTGAACCAGGCAAAGAACTTACGACTACCGCTCCCATCATTGGGGGAAAGACGGTACCCCCAGAGATGGCCGCAACGAGCAAAGAACCTCCACGTTTGGTATGGCGTCCAAGACCTCGCAGGGCCAAAGTGAAGATTGTTGCGAAGCAACACTGGAGAAACCTGATTCAGCACATATTCATCCCAGATGGTTTGACTCAGCATTAGCTGGATGACTTACGGATTCAAAGCAGAACACTAGGATGAAGAGAGCAATGGACGTTGTCCCCGCCGTATTCATCGCTGCCACCGAGAAAACGAAACACAAGAAAAGATATGTTGCGAGCATATAGCGAGGCTTGAATGCCTTCATCATCATCAATCCGCTGGCCAAGAACCGATTGAAGGCATACAGGCCCTGAGCGACCGCAAGCAGATCCGCTATTCGTCTATTAATCAGCTGCCAAACTGTTTCTTCGCTCTTGACAGACACTTACAAGCTTCAGCACTGGAACGTCCAGCTTCTTCGGCAAAGTTGATGAAGTATCCTGCGACCGCAACCTGTGCTCCCACATAACAGAACTGGCTCCACACTCCGAAGAAAAGATTATATTGTTTGCTGAAGGGGCCGGGATCCACGCCATGTTCACCAATTTGCGTTTCAACCGCCTCCTGGTCGGCGTCGGTAATTTCAGGGAAGGGGGCGAGGAAAAACAGGATGATTAGCAATCCGACGAAGCAGGCCACCCCGAGGTATACCCACTGCACGTTCCTCAGTCCAGCTTCCGTATCAACTGTGTGCGCGAAGAAGACTCGAGAAGCGAGAAGCGGCGCAACAAATGTCCCGACTCCTTGTACAGCTTGGGCCAGGTTCAGCCGGATTTCGCTATATCTTGGTGGACCACAGATAGAGAGGAACCTGGAACTGTCAACGAATGATCTGCTTCCTATTACTGTCTTTTGGACTTACGGGTCTGCAGCTGTCTCGAGGGTTGAAAGGCCGGCACCGACAACCTAGGTCACCATCAGTTTCATGTTAGGGAATTCGCTGAGGCAAGACTCACAAACATGCTACCACAGAAACCCCCGAAGGACTTCTTGACACCACTTGGCCAGAAGAGAACACAGCCAACCGCGAGTACAGCAAGACCTGTATGGTTGTCATGTTATTACTGCCACTGGTTCCGGACAACCTGATATTGTGCAGGACGCACCTGTCATGAAAGTGACGCGAAACCCGAACCTCCTAACAATCCATCCGGAGATGGTCAATGGACAGATGAAGTATGCGCCGAAATAGGCCGCTTGAAGGCCGCTAGACTTGCTGGCTGTGATGTTCAGAGTGCTTTGAAAATGAGAATTCAGGACGTCGAGTAAGCCATATGCAAAGCCCCAGAGGAAGAAGAGGATAGTAACTTGGTTTCGTCTCGATTAGTTCTGACGACACAAAAGTATGTTTGTGGTCCACAGCTGGGACTGCATAAATGCGATTTACTCACCTAAAAGATTAGGTATGAGGGACTGCCTTAGGGTTAGATGGACGGCAGATGTGACTGAATCATCCGCAACGGTGATTTTCCGCTTGTATAGGACCATGGTGACTGCTACGGGGCGAAATAGGCGAAGAACAAACCAGGAAGGCAGGCATTCACGTCTGTTCTGCGAGAAACTCGAGCCCTGTTTGTTGAAATATCAAGAAAAATAGCAATGGGAAACAATTCTTCATCTCCATGATTTTTCAACACGCGACGATTTATTCAGTATTATGGAGGACATTATTTCGGGCCATTGTCAAGCGAAGACAGAAAGCAACTACCGAGCAAAGGCGTCCATTAGACTCACGCGAGACGCCAGCGACGGCGCATATACTCTCTGGGGCTTGAATCCTCCAAGCTACATAGCTTCGCCAGCAACTCGATCGACTGGATTAGTGGAATCAACCCCTACTAGAACTCAGACCATTGGCCGTGTTTGGACCTTCCCCGCTGGGGACCCCAGCTTTGCGGGGAGAATGGGGGAATTTCTGACCAGTGAGAAAAAATTCATCAGGCCACTGTTCGTTCTAGGATTCCCCGTCCGCACCAGAACTGCATCTGCGCGTTCAAACTTGCTTCTCAGGGAATAGTCGATGGCTTCAGACGAAAGGAAAATGTTTCGTCTATGATGCTAAAGCATAACCCACCTGTCACATGATACCAGTGAAGAATCCCCTATTTTAAAGTATATAACTTACCATGCAGTAGCGCTCTCTCCCGCACAATAGACCTCGGGTTATAGTCTGCTCTTAATTGACCCGGGGTTGGCTCAGACCACATACATGTGCTGTACATTCCAAGATCCGTGGCTATTTCTTCGGGGAGATATACACCGAGAATCCCGAATGTATTGACCTGTCCTTATTTCACCAATTATCGCTGTTTGAAGGGAATCCTCATAACAGGACCCTGTATATCGAGATCTTGCACTGTTGTGGGCTTCCCCACATCCTAAATCCCCCAAATCCCCATGGGGTCGTGCTGAACCCCGTGCTCAATTATATATACTGAAAAACTTCCCTAGGACTTACAATTTTCTCTCATTATATAATAGAAACAAAATATAATATCGTTTCGATCGTCGAAATTTATTTTTTTTTTTTTAGGTGGGAAAGGGGAAGATAATACCTCCATAGAAGAATTGAAGTTCTTACCTTGCGTCGCCGCGCCTACGTGTCGAATCCTAGGGCACCGAGGCAAGGAAAAGTACCAAATTGGCATTAGGGAGTAAATGCTCTGGATTGCTTGATATCTAAAACTACCGAGATCTATCGCCATATTTATGCTTGAGGATAGGTCCTGACCATGTTTGCTACTTCAACCATGATTTGGAATAACTCCCATGATTTGGAACGATCAAACGGGTTGAATAGGCGAGACCTGCCTCCCCGTCGTTTCGGGTAGATGAAGTGCGCGGCAGCTCGCCTTTGACATAACGGCTAGGCGCTGACACTACGACTTACCTGCACAGGTGAGCTATCAACCGTCGCTTTGATCTAGGTAGATCCTGTGATTAGGGTAGCATCTACCGGATCACGGAGATCTAGTTTCTTTATTTAACTGGGTTTAAATATAGGTTCAAACCCTCCTAGACCCTAGATCCTAGATTCAAGCAAGCATTGGAGAGCATTCGGATGGTTTTTAGTCAACATAGTTACTATGCTATGCTATACTTCCGTGCTCTGGGATTCGATGGCTTGTATAGATCTACATCTAGATATATACCCCCCACCCCCCTTTTTTTTTTCTCTAAGGACGATGGAAATTAATTCTTTAATTAGGCTTAGGCTATGTAAGGAGCAAAGAAAGGGAAAGGAAAGGATTGCACGTGAACAGTTCAATAAGTACGTTAACGTGATCTGCTCGAGATATTATCAAGCGCTCTAGGCTCCAGGCCAGACTAGGATTCATAGAGATGCGATGGTTTTAGCCTCGACTGATTTATCTTTCTAAATAATAACGTTTATTAGTATCTTACTATTTAGTAAGCTATACCCTTTTCTGACCCCTTTCAGGGCAGGAACCTATTTCCAAATGTCCCTTTTTAAAATGGACTAATCTCGTTGATGCATCATGCATATTTATCAGTATCACCTTGCAGGCGGTATTCTCTTGTTTAATTAAAGTGCGGAAGGTATGGTAGGTGTGGAATATGACCGCTTGGATCGATACTACATTAAGTAGATAGACGGAGGAAGGATTCGAAGCATATCCGTTCCAATTATTCCATCCTGTGTGGCATGTACTACACACATAGAGTTAGTACAGTTCAGGTGTGGTAAGCCGATTGCATCCGTCCTTTCGTGGCTTGACAAGAGCAGATTTCATCTAATCTCTGATGGAGGGCGATGGGGGCTGTAGCTATACCCTCTTTCATTCGCCAGAGAGAAATAAGTTTCAAGTAAATTTTTTTTTAAAAAGCGATCGATCTGACCCATCCGACGTGAACTTGATAGGCAACAAGCTTTCAATCCAACGGACGAAAAGTCTAGTGCCGATCAGGTGGACTTTATCAGATTCTTTTGCTTTTTTAGGCTGAGAGAAAAATCGAAACTTATGACGGCATGGTTGAGATTGAACATTCCATTTGTTCCGTCGGGACTCCATCGTCTCCCTTCCTTCAGCCTTGCAGTGATCAGGAGTATGTAGTATTAGGTGATAGCCTGCCGACGTTAGGAGATCCACTGTAAAAGAAGAAAAAATATGAGCACAATTTTGTAAATTAATCTCTGCAGTCGTTCTCAGTTTCCTAAAAGTTCGAACCTGAGGGAAGACTGCGGATAAATGAAGGTTTAGTGGAAACATCAAGATCCAGGGAATGCCGTAAAGTTTCGCGGCTTCCGCACCGGAAAGGGAAAGCATTAAGGACCCCGCTGGGCTGACTGTATCGGTTATGCAGTAAGTCACATGTGACGAGATGCGACCAGAAAACAAGAAAACAAGGGAAAAGAAGAAGCTAGTGATGGAGGTGCATTTCTTGGTTGCAGGGCTGAAAGATCTCGGTCGGTTGGTTATAAGTACAGTACATATGTACAAGGATGTGTGTGAACTGCAGTGGCGTACTTGGAGAGGTTTGTTTGGGAGGGTGTGAGGGTGGAGTTCGGGGGTCCCGCCCATGCAGTTGCTAAGCATGGGGAGCGTATTCTTTACCTAGACTGGATTGTTAGAGCTGGAGGGCAGTGTTGTCTAGAAGTCCCTCTTTAACCAGGCACGGATGGTCGGATGCCCTGAACCGGCAGAGGGACCCTCCAGGTCTCATTCGCAGCCAATTGGAAAGGAAAATCAGGATCAGGCGGCGTCTGTGGCTGAAAAGGTTGGAAAGAGGAAAGACAAACAAGAGGACAAGAATAGCCAGGACTGATAAGGATGCAGGAGAACTGTAGCATCACGACCAAGTATGATGATTTTGAGAGGACAGTGGGATTATGGATGATAACCCTGACGAGTGAATCTACGAGGATTTCACCCTGTATAGTACTCTTCCGTTGAAACTGAGTGGCAATTGGGATGCTGCGAGGGACTTGGGTCTGGACCAGAATCCGATAGGCGCACTGTTCTTCTTTAAAAAAGCTCTTTTCCTGAAAACAGAGACCCGGTTGACCCTTCTTGGCATCCGCTAAACCAACAACCTCTGTTTCACTTCCCCTCTGGTCACTTCGGGGCGTCTCCTCATGCTCTCCCAGCACGACGATTATTGAACCCATTCACGGAGAGCTCTTGGATCTCTCTTCGATTGGCAGCAGAGTCGATAATCTCCTGGTTGACCAGACGGAACGTTCAGGGTGCTGGGCTGTGGGGGGGAGTTCGACTAAGCCCAGACGGTGGTTCTTTGGCCCCAGTCTGACACTCCGACCGATCGGTCCGTCTCTGCCCCAAACCTGCCCTTTCTCCTGCCCTTCCTTCACTCTCACTTACTTCCCTTGCCCTACTCACTGGTCCTATACCACCTCCAAAACAACCACTGTATACGACCTTCCCACGATCTCGAGATCTAGATCTCAATTCTCTGGTCCCTTCTGTCGCCTGGACAGCGACGAGAGATCTCCTGGACGCGCTGGTGGAGCGAAGGAAGGAAGGTGAGGCCCGACAGGGCTGTGCAGCGCCATGGCTGGGCGTGTACCATCATCGCGAGAGCAACCCGATCGCTCTCGATACCGTTCGTCCCAGTCGTCAACTAGGACGCAAGAACAGCGGGACTCTCTCTCGCGTCGCTCGCTATCGAACCACTTCTCGAATCCCAATGTCTTCTCCGACGAATTCTCCCTTGACCCCCTCGACTCTATAGAATCTGACCCTGTCCGCCGCAATCCTTCTGTCGTCTCCCACGAATCCTCAATCAACCTCCGGTCGGGTAATTACGCCCAGAAAGTCGCGAAACCGTCATTGGCCGATCCTTCTCCTCCCCCGCCAGAAGAAAACCCCTTCGATGATAATGCCCGATCGTCCTTGGACGATGTACCGCACAGGTCTAGCCTCCCGCAGAAGACCGGCATGATGAACCGCAACTCCACAGCCACCGTCTCCTCATCCGGCACAGCACCGTCAATGGCGCGCCGGAGTCTCAGCACCTCATCTCACTTTTCGATGCCCCGGGCGCAGAGCCCGTACACGGGTGCCACAGGGCCCAGTCATCCCTATGCGATGTATCCCCAGGTGGGCGTGAGTCGCTCTCCCAGTGTGACAACAACGTCGACGATGCGACCGCTAGATCGACCGTTGCTCGGATCCAATGCTCCTCAACACCCGTATGCCATGTATCCGCAGAACATTCTACCGGAGGAGGGCATGGACAATGAAATCCCGGTCGGTTTTCCCGGCCATAGCCAGGCATACCAGCGTCCACCGGGACGAGCAGACGATGATGTGGGTGATATAATCGGACCCGATGGACATTTAGAGCAGCTGCCACCCTATTCACGCTATCCCGATGGCATCCCGCCGAAGATAGGCATGGGACCGGCCAGTATCGCCAGTGCCAACCGAGAACGAGACATGCAGGAAGATGAGTGGGATTCTGGTCTGTCCGGATTGTCCAGAACGATGCTTCAACAGGAGGACTCGGCCGCTCGAGCACAGTCACCCCCACCACCGCCACCACCTCCAGTGCCCACGGAGAGCACTCCGGCTACGGCCAGTTTCGAGGAGAAAGTGAAGAGGAAAAGCAAACAGAGGATGTGTTGTGGGGCTCCAATCTGGATGATCGTTCTCATCGGGGCGGTTCTACTGATCGGTGCAGCGATTGGCGGCGTCATCGGTGGTGTTCTGGGTGCCAAAAGGGGCGAGCAGACGGGGGCGGCCAGCGCAAGTTCATCACTAAGCATGAAGCCTGCTTCGGTGGTGACAGTGACGACTACATCAACCTCAGATGCGACGCCTCTATCCAGCATCCCGCAAAACCTCTTACCTCTCCCCACTGGCAAGTTCCAGATTCCAGCAGCCGTGAAGAATCAGTCCAAGTTCTGCGTGTCAAGCTCCTCTTACTGGGCAACGTGGGGCTGCATGAGCCAGGGCTCCTTGAATGTGGAGATTGACGGAAAGATGTCACAATCTTCCATCACATTCCAGGAGGAACCTATCACTGGGACTTTCACGTACGGTGCCCAACCGCCCGTATTCCCCTCTGACACTGTCTTTCCTTTGCATCTGATGCTGGATAAGGCGGATACTGCCTTCGGTCCGGCATTGTTTTTCAACACTCAATTTGACAAACTCGTCATTGTCAACGAGCATACATTTCCCACACCGACCGGTTCGTCATCGAAGCGCTCGATTGATTCATCCGAACTGTTAGCGTCAGAGTGGTCGCGCAAAACTGTCGCGGCTGTGGGAGATAAGCCATGGTTCTGCTGGTGGAATAGCACTGCCATGGAATTCTTCTTGTATGTCAACCAGACTATTCACGATGGCGATGGTGAGTCGGACACGACCTCTGTCAGTTCCAGCTCGACGATGCCTGCGCCAGCTGCTTCCTCGACGCATTCTGGTTCATCGCATCGCAAGCGGGATTATGTGACCGACTACCCGCGCAGGATCAAAATCGAAGAGAAGCGAAATGTTCCCAATACACAGCAGCCGTACTGCGTGCAGATGCAGGTCCTAGACGATGGAAAAGTTTCAGGGCCCATCAATCAGTATCAGATCGCTATCGATGAAGTCGAACCGTCATCAACGGCGACAACAACAATCGGGAAACGAGACGCGGCATCCACATCATCAGCACAAGGGTCTTACCAAAGCACATGTTATTGCGAGTCACTGACCGACTAGACCTGTGATTTGATCTGGATTTATGACACTTGGTTCAATTAGGCATCGGCGTTTTTTGAGGGTCCAGGAATCTCGTCTATCATGTGGATATGAACCGGCAGTTTTTGTGGCATCTGTTGTTCTCTGTCTATACCACCAGCAAGCGCGTTCAGTTCACGCGTCTTTTTATTATTATTTTTTTTTTCTGATTTACAGGATCTATTGATCTCTCGGACGAGTTTTCTTTGAGTCGTCTTCACTCTCTGTCTAGTATATATATACTGCCATGGCGAATATAGGGCGTTATTGCGGGAGAAAGGTACCATGGCATTGTAACTAAACGTTTGGTTTTTCATATTTTCTTCTGTCGGGTGGACGCAGTTTCCGCCGCTGCCTTTGGGATGATATTGGCCCAATGACTAGGAATACAGATCTGCGGGATGGATATCTTTTATTACTAGCACCTGGAAAAGCATTTAGGGTGAGCCAATCTATTGGACAATTTCACATCTTCACAGGTCCCTTCCGTTGATCACTGGTAGAACTCATTCTGGCATTCAATCTGACTCGGCGAATCATCTGCGCAGAAATGAGGAGATCGTCAGGCATCATCCATCTGTATCATCTCATTTGTCGATTCTCTTATGCCTCCCGTCAATCACCACGCAGAGTGATGATTTTCATTATGACAGGGTTCAACGTCATCGCTCCCATACCACGAACCACCCTGACCAACACCAGCGCCACCCGAACTGGCAATGAAGTAAGTACGTTAAAATATTGCGGGGTCTTTTTCATTAAATGACGAGCTGGTTTTGACGCATAAATTTGAAGGATCGCATTGAATTATTTTTGTTTCTCAACAACTTCATATTCAACCATATCCGTCGTACCCGTCATATCCATCATACTCGATTCACTATCCGAATTGAACATTCATACTCCGAAGAAGGGAAGAAAAGACTTTCGCCCTTCCAAATCCATACCATACCATACACATACTATACTAGACTTTAACTCTTTCCACATCGCCACATTAGCAAAAACCCGGGCTCATTTCCCGTCCCATACGGTACATACATATACTTTATTGAGAGATCATCATCCCATTCCCCATTCCCCATTTTCTTTCCCTTCCCTTTCTTTCTTGATTGTTTTATTGTACTGAGAAACATAATGAATCCCATCTACCGCATTAGTCCCATCAGCAGGGCTACTACCACTAAATTGGTCTCGAACCTCTTTCGACGTTCTACTGTCCCTTTCCCACTGCCTTTTCAGAAGGGATATTACTCTCATGAAGCCTACGGCGGCGGCGATGAGCCCCGCGGTCCAACGCAAACTACCCAGGATCCGAGTGCGTCGAGGAGGTTGGAGCATCCGGGTACGTATCCATCCAACATCATACATCCGATTTCTTTCCAAACTCAGAAAGAGAAAACAAAAACAAATGCCTAACACAAAAGAACCCAGGCCCACCACCACCAACCACATCCACGCGACCCTCCTCCCCTCCCTCCACATCTCCATCAAAGACATCCACCACATCTGCACCCCGCACCACATCCTATCCCGAATCCTCCCCTCCTGAACCACCCGCCCGTAAGCCCGTCTCCTTATCACCGAAGACGCCGCCCATCCCCTCCAACAAAGCCCATCCGACACTCAACGACGGCAAGCAGTCTCCGAACGTCGATGAAAGAGGAGAGTTGAAGCCCGATGTGCCGGAGGATGTGAGGAGGCATAATGTTGAGGTGGATAGGAGGTATGATAAGTCCTATAATAGGATTGGGGATGGGGGAACGGTTGAGAGGGGGTTTTGGACGGCGGATAGGCATTGATTTTTTGGGTCCTTTTCGTTTGGAAGGTTCGAGGGAGGGGGGCATTTGATTCTTAATATGTACTATTTACTATTTTATGTTATTGGGAGGGGATACTTTGGTTTTGTGGATGTTATTGAACAAGGACGAACTGGGTGGTGGGTCATTGGAGGTTACTGCTCTGTATATTATCAATGTAAAATATGATATTGGATGGGATTAGATAAAAGGTGTTAGAACTAAATTATTATTCTTCCCTGGAAAAACAGAAGAAAAACAGAACCTTTCTTCTCGTCTTTCCTATCACGATAGTTGCGTTGCTTGTAGTTCGGGGGTTCTCAATGACCATGACGTCATGAATAGATATATTTCCGCGGGTGGCGTTTGATTTGCGATAAGGGGATCTGAGACCTAACGGAAGCATAGACAATGGGATATCTATCTAGTCTTTTTCTAGAATTTGTGTGAGAGGAGTATGATACTGTAGTGTATGTTTATTGGTGTTATTATCCTTGGGTTTCAATGGGGATTTGTGTCAAGCGATTTAGGCTACTACCAGGTAAAGGGCGCTTGGCTGGTGACATACAGAATGCAGGTATTTCTGCTGGAAGTTTTGAGAACTATTCAGTTCATGAAAGGATGTAAAAGAATTCATCAACTGCCAGAGCCTGAAAGTGTATGCGAAACTCTTCATACGCGGATCAAGACTATGGGGATTCCAACAGCGGCGTCTCTTCTGACGGCTCTGCACCACGGCTGCGTCTGCCGTCCGCAGCATCGTTCTGACTTGGTTCGTCATCCTCTGACACGTCCTTACTCGGCGAGATGTACTCAAAGTAGACCCCCATGAACAGCAACGAGCCCTGTAGCAATGCCGTCACGATATACAATCCCCACGTGCTCCAGCCATCTATCCCATATCTGGCTGCAAGACTTGCCGCCCACACGAAGCTGCCCGGCGTCTGAATACACATCATCGGTATGCTGAGACTCCCCACGTGCCGGAGGCGGAGCGTCGTATAGATCTGCGGGAAGTATTGGATCGATGCAAGAATAGCAGCCATGACGCCCATGAAATTGGCCCATCCTTGGAGTGCGGACGGCCATGTGAGTGAGAGAGCTATTGAAATGATCATGACAACTATGGCATGAACGATGCAGATGAATGCCACGATCAATGCGGTGTGGTATGTCGGTCCTGCATCGGCATCTGGCAGGTGTTTCGAGGGTTGATCGGTACTCTCAGCGGAATGAGTCGGTGATTTGAGAGAGGTAGCACGAGGGAAATAAATAACATAGAGAAGAAGACTAGATTCAGAGAGTCAGCACTCCAGATTCACATCCATATAAACGATGTTCCTCTTACATGATGCAGAAACAGAGCCACTGCGCTCCAGCCTGGAAGATCCCCAGCAGACCCGCGAAGCAGGCTATCCCGCTGATTGCCTTGCAACACGCCACATCCTGTGCACTCAACGGAAGCACCAGTATATTCGCAAAAGCAAACGTTCCTGATGTTGTCCCCAGCAGGACGAAGTAGGGTGAGATGCCGAACGAGCTCCGTAGAGAGATGATACGGTAGTGTTGTGGCAGGTAGGAGAGGAGGATCCCGATCAGGATCACCCTAGCAACTGTCAGTCTATGCTATCAAAGCCATAGGAGTAGTACCGTCATACAAAGAGATGGAGAAGTTGGCATAGCTAGGTGATTCCAACTCCACGCAACGGGAAGGGAGCGGATCCATCTTGAAAAGAGACAGCGGATACCGACTATTCTCCGCTTGTCATCGAATGATCTCGACCACGACTGCCCAGATGCGTGTGGTTCCGATAGTCGAAGCTACCTGGAGCTGCTGGGATGCAGCTTGAGAAGGTTGATGGTTGTCTTCTGGATCGTCAACCTTGTCTGGAGTAGCGGTCTCGTGATCGCGCTACGGCGGTCAAGTCTGCCAGCACATCGCCAAGTCAACCGAAGCGACAAGTCGGTCTGGCGGGCTTTAGGAGTCTATAGGTACGATATCATAACCGATATTGCACCATAGTTAAACAGTAACCGTGAAGATAGAAGTACCATCTCATCCTCTGAGAATTGTGTACATAAAACTGCCCCCATCTTAACCAACTCTATTAAGGCCGTAGACCTGTGGTTGGAAAGCGGGCTATGGGGCGCCAAGCTTGGGGCGTGGCTTGAGCGCTATGATCTAAGATCCTGGTTATACTTACGAGTTAAGGTCCTAGATCACCATTGTAGCCACCATGCGATGACGCCAATGGCATGGGATCGCAGGCAATCTTCATCGTGAAATGGAACTGGCTTGAAGACTCCTATTTTTCCTGGGGGAATTCTAGTCCAGCCAAGACAGCTCTGCCGTCCAGCTCCGTAAAAGCATGAGAAGTTGTCTGGTGTGACTTGCTTGTCTTGTTGCGCTCTCTTGATCCGCCGATGAAGACCTAATACGTCACTCGGCATCATCGCCATCAGACCCGTATAACGACGCTTATTACTCCCCCATCAAGCATCATCACCGAAACCAACTGAGATAACAGATCTTTTCCTGGATCGAATACCCTTGGTAAGTGCGAGCCAAAGGCAGGGTTAACATTCCCGTTGAAACTCATAAAACCGCCCCCTGTTAAGCATATTTATCTAACCCCTCTCTCCCGACAGCTTAACGACATCCAATCTCTAGGGCCATAGGATACAACGACAATAGTCGAAGATGAAGCTAAACTGGGCGACAAGCCTCGTGTTTGTGCTCGCAACGACCGAAGTAGTTGGAGCAAGTAACTGGTTTAGCAGAGCTGGTAAGTTATCACCGGTGGCAGGTCCAGACGCGACCTCTGGCGGAGCTCGAAGCTCCTGTCACAGCTTGCATTGATTCCTACTAATACGGGTCATAGCATACAACAAGTGGCACGAGACAGAATTGGAACGATGGCTTTCTGATCATGGTATGTCCAATCTCCCTAAACGTCAATGGAGATGAGCTGACCTCTCTAGACATCCCCTACCCCACCCCCGCAGACCGGAAGGATCTCGAGAACCTAGTCAAGGCAAATTGGGAATACAGGGTTCAGATTCCTCTTGCACAAGCCTCGGCTCATACCCAACATCATGCCCACGACGTGAAAGAGTGGATCTTTGACACGTAAGAACCTGTTATCCAGCTCAAATGTTACAATGTTAACTATATCGCAGCTGGTCAGAGTCCCATCTAAAAGCATTTCTCGATCGTCATGGAATCCCTGCGCCCCAACCGCGCACCCGTGATGTTCTGATCAAAACTGCTCGTGAGAACTATGAGGTGATTGCAAAGAAGCTTGGTGAGACCGTTGCCTATCCGGGTAACTGGTTGTACGAACATTGGAGCGAGTCCGACCTTAAGGAATGGCTGGACGAGCGTGGATGGCCGGTTCCTCAGCCCACCACTCGTGACAAGCTCATTGCCTCTGTTCGCCGCAACTCACGTCTGGCAACTCTGCAGGAAAGGAGCATTGCTTCTTCGGCTTCCGCTTCAGCTGCGGCCGCTCAGGCTTCCCTGAGTGATGCTCTTTTCAACGCTTGGTCCGATTCCGACTTGAAGAAGTTCCTCGATGAGCACGGTGTCAAGGTCCCGCAGGGCTCCAGGCGTAATGAGCTGATTGCCCTTGCACGCAAGCACCGGGCTTCGCTAATTAGCCAAGCATCCACTGCATCTGCGACAGCTGCCTCTTCTGTTACTAGCATCATTGGCGCTGCTACCTCCAAGGCTGGAAACGAGTATGCTCGAGCAACGGAGGATGCGCACCTGAAGGCAGAGGACGCTTTCAACTCGGCTATCCAGACCTGGTCTGACTCCCGTCTGAAGGCTTTCTTGGATGCTCGAGGCGTCCCAGTTCCTCAGGGAGGCAAGCGGGATGAGCTCCTTGCCCAGGTGAGACTGCAGAAGCACAAGGCTGCTACCGGTTACAGTGCTTGGACCTTCGACACCTGGACTGCGGATAATTTGAAGTAGGTACTCCTGGAGATATTGTAGTGTAAACATTACTAACATACTTTCAGGAAATATCTGTCCTCTGTCAACAAGAAAGCCGCTGACCGTGCTGGTACCACCCGTGATGACCTCGTGAAGCAGGCGCAGGAAGCTTACGCCAGCGCTTCCAAGGCTGGCGGTAGCAGCTATGCGTCCGCGACTTTGTATCTCGCCCAAGCCACCGAAGCGGCCAAGGACACTACTTTCGACACATGGTCTCGCTCGGAGCTGAAGGCCTACCTCGATTCCTATGGCATCCCGACCTACCAGGGCACCAGCACGAACGAATTGCGTGCTGCTGCTAGACGCCACGCTCAGTACTTCAGGTACGGAACTACCTCTCCGCAGGGTACGATCTACGCCAAACTTCGCGAGACTGGCCAGTGGATCTTGGACCAGCTGAAGATTGGCGCTTCAAGCGGAAGAGCGCAGGGACAGGAGGCCGCTGAGAACGTGAAGGAGAAAATCTCCGAGGCCAAGGAAAAGGCTGCTGAAGCCAGTGAGAAGGCGCATTCGGAGCTGTAATGGTCGCAGAAGGACCTTAGATGATGCTCTATCTCTTCAAGGGATGATATCCGGCAGGTATGATGGTGTGAAATGTGATAAAATACGAGGTGACAGGGGATGACTGTCCCATGATGATGACTACGATATTATAAGCTAGTTTTGTTTTTTCGGGTGTGTATTATAACGACCAAAAATGCATTCGACTTTTATTCTGTTAGACCTGCTATTCTTTTTCATACAACAAAACTGGAAGATCAGATAAGGCGCCTTTTAAGGAATGTGAGTCATAAGCTTCGGGTAAGAACATGCAATATATGAGAAATTCGAATGTTGGATTCGCTTCACGTGCACGAAGGTATACCCCTCCATAGCCATTGTCGCATCACACAAACGATTGCTTGAGCTCAATCCTGCAAGTTGATCCTCGAGGTTTGTTGCGATCAAGAGGTCGGCGCTTCCGGGTCACCCTCGGCGACCAACTTGCCGACTATGAGATACTTCTCCAGGAACCGCTCCTCCCAACTGCGCAGGTTCTCGAGTTGCTCCCAATTCAAGTCCGCAAGATCATCCAGAGGACCCTTCAGATCTTTCGTGAGCATATCCTCATCGAAGCTCTGACAGGCCAATCCACGAGTAGCGTCTCGTCCAGCGAAGTTCTCATACGGTCCACCCTACATTATCAATCTCGTCAGCGATCTCGTTTCTTGCGTGATCTCGAACAAGGGAATCTTCGTACCGGTCCGTAGAAGTGCTTTCCGGACGTGACGTCGAACACACGCCCTTTCACAGCCAGGTATACCGGAGCGCCATCGTTACCGTTGAAAGGGAGCAAAGTGGTGGGCGTGAAGACGCGGAAGACGACGGGTGCCGGTCCCTTCGGAAGCTTCACTTGGGATTTGGGGCGGAAGTGGTAGTAGAGAGCGAGGACGAAGAGGGAGGCAAGGACGAGGTTAAGGGGCGAAGCTACGGACATGCTGTGATCGATTAGTCCTATGTCAGTTGAGATGGTTCTACGATGATGATGATGGGATAGATAGTATGTATGGTATGTCATCGGCTAATGGACACTTACACTTCTGCTGCTGGAGGTGGAACTTGTTCTTCTGGACAATTGCCGTTAGTATCGACAGATCCTGTAGCTGCGGCTAGCTCTATTATAAATCATACCTGTTGTCATTATTTGAACGATGTGATCGCCAACCGAGCTGCCGAGGTGTGAAAGTGTAGATATCTCGACTCTATCTAGTAGAAAGTAATCTAATTATCCTCGGCTTACATTCCCCGCCATTGGCCGCCGGAGCCCACCGGGTCGCCGACCACGTGACGCGGTGAAGCGACCAGGATGGATTCTGCCGTCCTTTTAGGGCCGAGAATCTGAAACGGTCAGGCGTCAAAGTAAATTAAAGATGGAGGGATCTCCTTGACAGTTGAGAGACGATGGCCGGGGGCGGCTGGTAGGCTGTGCTCTCTCAGATAGTCCTGCTTCTGGTCTCTGCGCTTTATTTCCTGCAGTGGTCTGTGACCATCATCCCCTCCACTCGCTTTCCAGTTGATCTGGTTTACCGTCTTTTCGATACTATTGTGATTCTGAGTGGGTTACGGTTGTCGAGGACTACTACGTACTATCTTAGTTTTGTTGTCATAGCGATAACGCGACCCTCTTCGCTGCCTCTTGTTGCCCGGGGGGCTCCTGAAATGAACTGAAACCCTTGTCATTTTACCGGCTGCCAAATATAACAGTCCCTTTTTTTTATGAGCTCTCTCGTCTTTCTCCTACTTCCGCATAATAATGATGAATAATTGAACTCTGCAGAATCCTGCAATCTTTTCTCTGATTTCGGGGTACGTGATATACAACTATAATCTTTCCCTTTGTAATTCCCTTGTATGTATTGTCCGTGTCGCAAGTCTGAACTAGTTTATCTTTGTTCGACTGCGAGGTGCTTATCACCTCTTTCTTCGCAGAACGCCATCTCAGCCTTTATTACAGGAGAAACACAAGCCTACATATTCACAGCGGCCATCATGTGGAAAAAGTTCTCCCGTCCACGGGAGCCCGTTATTGGAAGTCCCAAGCTCATAGGCACGACCTTGAATCAAGATAGTCTTCGAGCTATGCCGCGCATTCCTGGGACATTGCATGATAACTCGACGAATAAGAGTCTGAAGAGTCTCCCGCCGTTACCACTGTAAGTGTTGGTCTTGGATTATAAATGTATAAAAGTGTGGTTTGCGAGCTGACGTTCTGACTAGTGAGGAGGAGGAGGACCCGGATTCATGGACGCCTTATCCTGATCATCCCGCATATAAGAACTACGACTCTGAGGGCGTGGATCAGGACGTGGCAGGGCTTTATTCGCGCCAGCAGTCCTCCACCTATAGCGATATCCGCTACTCGAGTGGATACTCTGAGGCAAATGGAACGCCGGAGATCTCACCTCCTGATTCACCTGCGCAGGGGGCCGCGAACCATAAGCGGCAGGATTCGGATGTGTCATCCCTAGAAGAGGAAGTGAACAAGCCAGTGAAGCTTCCGCAGAAGGCAACCAGGTTTAGCAGCCAGCTGCCTGTTCCGCGCAAGACGACACGACCGGCGCCGGAAAAGACCAAGTCGGATATCTACTCAGGAGGGCCCGTGACTAAAGAGACAGGCAGACTCGAACAAGCGACTCCCGCGATGCATCACCACAGCTTTTTTGGAAGAAATAAAGATCCGAATAAGGCGACGGAGAAGAACAAGGACGATCGTCAGAAAGACCAGAAGCCGTCGTCCGCCGACCGTCAGGTCTCAGCTACCCTCGGGTTCACGCCGCGTACTGTCACCACCATTACTGGGGGACCACCCAATAAACTCAAGAAACCGATGGTACCTGCTAAGATCGATAAAAAGAAGACACCGACTGCGCGAGAATCCTCTCAAGCTTCAGCTTCCGGTAGCCGCCTTCCAGCACGCCCGCCTGAGCTGCCTGAGCTTCCTGTGGCGTCCTATGATACGTATCTCAGTGAGGGACTTCCTAGCCAGGCTAAGGCAGACAACAATACATCCCCCAAACCGCCGACTAAAACAGACAGAGACCTTGGACGCCCGGTCATGAACAACAGCACCCAGGTGCGTCCCGCCTCTGAGATACCATCCTCAGTGATGGAGAGACGGCGCCCTGTCGCAAGCTCAGCGGCTTCGACCAAGAGCGTAACCAGGAAACCAACACCTTCTGAATTCCAGGCGGAGAACTACAAGTCGTTGCCGATGGCTCCTGCAGAAATCAAATATCAGAGTCGTATCGACATGCTCGAGGCAAAGAGAGAAGAGCTCCGACGCCGTCGCATCAACGTCAGCACTATCATCCACGAATTGACCCAGGTTGTGCAGCCGACCTCCGCTGTCTATGACCTGGCTGCGCGGAACGAAATCAAGAAGACTGTCTCCAGTCTCAACGACGAACTCGCCGAGATCAACAAGGAAGATCACGAACTCGGTTTGAAGATTCTACGAGCCTGGAAGAAACAAGATGAGGAATGCGTTTATGAAAGTGGGTCTAGCTTATGGGTCAAACGGATGACTAGTTGAAGCTTGGCCTTCTTTTCTTAACGATGCAAGTGCTATTTTACTGTCCATATTGAATATTCACCTTGGCTGGCCCAGTATCTGTTTCCCTCATCATCTGCTGGCCGGTACATATTTTTTCCCTTGGGATGTGACATCTCTCTCCTATGCATGACATTGTTCTATATGTTTTTCTCCTAGCGTCTCCTGTTTGTTTCATGATATCCTAATTGCTGCTAGCGATACCCATTCTCTGTCGACTTTCCTTCAGTTAGCGCCCAGACTGCCCTTACTTTTTTTTTTTTTTTCCTGCGCTCCTTTCCCCTCTTAGATATAGGTAATGTCTACAGATTCTTTGATACTTAGTTGTATAGCACGGAGACTTGATTCATGCTCCGTATAATCTAGATAGAATAGCCAGAGATACGCGACCTCTCATGTCGCAGGTATATATATATAGCATAAAATATATTATCCATGCGCATTTGACTCGCTGGGGTAAGTAGCTGATCCGATGAAAACGCCCAATGATGTACTGTCACCCGTAACCACATGAAACTCGTCGATTCATAACTCCCTTTCTTTTTTATATGTACCTCCGTAGATCATGTCATGTGCGTGAACCAGGACGCCCTTAAGTCTTGTCCTCCTGCTCGGATGGGTATGCGGTCGGAATACGGCGTGGTAGGTTTATTTCTTGCCAGACTTCTTGATACCCTGCGCTCCGGTGTTCAAGGGGCCCTTGCCCTTAGCCTTCTCCATCAACTCTTTCTTAGCCTTGGCCTCTATGTTGTGAAAAGGTGGTTAGTGAAAATGCTCAGATGGGAGACTGGAGAATGAGCTCCTGCGATGGCTCAGGGTTTTCATAAACTTACCGGCCTTCTGCTTCTCTCTGAATGCGAGATCCTCGTTGTCCATCTCCTTCTGCTGCTTCTTGGGAGCCTTGAGGGGCTTGGCCTTGCCGCCTGCATTTTTTTCGAGAAGAATTAATACAATGCCATGGGTCATAAAATGGGTTGTGGGGAGATCGCTTACCTTCTCTGGAAGCACCACCCATTATGATAGAGATCTGCTAGTCACAGGTATGTAATCGAACTGTGAGGATAGAGATTCGTCCAGAGAATAAAAAAATGGAGCGGAGGCTTGCTTATCAGAAGAAGATCGGGCACTTTGCCCCTCTATTTTCTTTCCGCTTCCCGCGCTAGTGCCGTATCGGGTTAGGATCGAAATCTCTAATCGGACACCGCCAACGTCGGTTCGTGAGTTACGTAGAGCCGAACTAACTACACTACTCCAAAGTCCACTACTCGACACGTTCGGACGACCAGCTCAGAGCGAGTCATCCACAGCGCGTATTATTGCCTTGCTTGTCAGGAAGAGAGGTCAATACGATACAGTGTCCGATGTACACAGGACGATAGTCACTATCCCGATAGCGGAGCAAAGGCAGGCATATCTAGCCGGTTGGAACTTCTTCATACCACCCAGCTGTCATTTGCGATCTGCTGCTAACCGTACACTCTTTCAACTCCAAAGCTCCTGCAAGGGTTATTTTCTTCTCTTGTCGACCATCTCAGACCCGTGAGCCTACAACGGGAGACCGTCATCATGGCTACTCGCAGGTCGAGATCTCCATCGACCCCTTCCGAGGGTGAGATCATCGAATCAGGTTCGGAGACGAAGGCAACTACGTCGCAAACTTCTCTTAATGGCACCAGCGTTGACCGTCCCACCAGAACCTCTCTATCATCGGCGCCCAGATCTCCTCCCTCGGTGACCCGGTCGCCGCGCCCACGGCGGTCGAGGTCGAGATCCAGGTCGAGAACGCGCTCGCGCTCCCCCTACTCTCCCTATCGAGACTTCAGAGGGGAGAAGCGAAGACGTGACGATGATTATTATGACGACAGGCGCGTCCGGCATGCTCCTCCCCGACGGTATGAGCCGAGATACGACGACAGATACTACGATGACCGATCTTACGATCGAGGGTACCGGGATCGACGCCGCAGACCTTACCATGACTACGATCGGGAAGAGGGATACGGCGGCAGTCTGCGATATACCGACGATTATGACAGGCCTCGGGAGATGCGCCACAGGACACGCAGCCGGTCCCCGTATCGAGACGTGAGGAAACCGAAGCAGTATTCTAGTGACGAAATGGAGCCGAAGAGAAATGATTTGTTGGCCCGAACTGGCGGGGGAAGGAGGGATTCAACTGAACAGTCAGTGAGCGAACGGGGCAAGACCCCAGTCGTCGCTCAAGAACCTAGAAAAGAGGCTGAAACTCGAGAGAATCAGGTGCAGCAGCAGGATTCTACCGGTGCTCGTCCCCGTAAAGTGACCATGTATGTCTTCTTATTCTCCTCTTCAGCGGATCTAGCTAACTAGTTACCTCTAGTGAGGATGCTCCAGCTACGGAAGAGACTCGCGAAGAGCCGCAACTATCCGAGCCTACCGATGAGGCTGCTCGCCTAGAAGAACGCCGGAGACGGCGCGAAGCTATCAAGGCCAAGTATAGAAGCCAGGCGACTCCTCTACAGCTTCAGGCACTCCGTATTGGAACTGAAACAGAGTCTTCTACTCCGAGTGCCGAAGCTTCCAGCCAGGTAGCATCTGGTAGGTCTCATCCCCCTATATTTGTATTCAATCCGCTAACGTGCATCTTAATAGTTTCCCCCCAACGGTCATCATCAGAGACCCCAAATGAGACTAGAGCTCCATCCCCTGAAATTAACCTTTCAAAGGATGAGAACCTGGCAAATGGTGTCGTTCTCACTGATGGCGCTGACAAAGATGAGCCTTCTGCGGCCGACTACGATCCAACCGTTGATATGAGAGAGGAGAAGCAGAGACATGATCAAAGGCATTTCGGTGATGAGGTTTCTTCCGCCGCATATGACGAGACTCGAACCACGAAGCAGGATATGCTTATGCCCGATGTTCCTGGTACTGCACCTGTGCCACCTGCGCCGGTCAAAGAGAAGGATCCTTTCGACATGTTTGCCGAGGATGACGACGATATGTTCGCTGAAGAGAGTGAAGAGACTTCCAGGCCGGCCCATGCTACTGCTACTGCTGTTCCACAGCCTCAAGAGCTCGACATGAGCATGATGGACAACTGGGACGACCCAGAAGGCTACTACAATGTGAGGTTGGGTGAGTTGATCAATGGTCGTTACCACGTCCAGCAGAATCTTGGCAAGGGAATGTTTTCATCAGTAGTACGTGCCATGGATTCGAAGACAGGGAACCTCGTTGCCATCAAGATTATCCGCAACAATGACACTATGAAAAAAGCGGGTATGAAAGAGATTGCAATCCTTGAGCAGCTCCGGGCAGCGGATCCAGACGACAAGAAGCACGTCGTCCGATTCGAAAGATGTTTTGATCACAAGGGTCATCTGTGCATGGTGTTTGAGAACCTCAGCATGAATCTGCGTGAGGTATTGAAGAAGTTCGGACGAGATGTCGGTCTCAACCTCAGGGCAATCCGAGCTTATGCTCAGCAGATGTTCCTTGGGTTGAGTCTGCTTCGCAAGTGCGGCATTCTCCACGCAGATCTAAAGCCCGACAACCTGTTGGTGAACGACCACAGAAATGTGCTGAAGGTGTGTGATCTAGGATCGGCATCACCAGCTACTGAGAACGAGATTACGCCTTATCTCGTAAGTCGATTCTACCGGGCGCCTGAGATTATTCTTGGAATGCCATATGATTACTCTATCGATGTGTGGTCGATCGGTTGTACCCTGTACGAATTGTACACAGGTAAGATTCTCTTCACAGGACGCAACAACAACCAGATGCTCCGGTCGATCATGGAATGCCGCGGCAAGATTCCTCCCAAACTTCTACGAAGGGGCAGTCTCACCCACCTACACTTTGACGATCTTCTGAACTTTAGGAGCGAGGAACAGGACAAGACGACCGGGCGGGTTGTCACCCGAGTTCTAGATTTCAAGAAACCGACCCGCGACCTAAAAACGCGGTTGATGGGAAAGGACACTAGGGGGCTCGGAGACGCCGAAGCGAAGGAACTCGCGCTCTTTGTGGACCTGTTGGATCGGTGCTTGAATGTCAATCCAGAGAGACGATGTAATCCGATGGAGGCACTTAAGCATCCATTCATCGCGCGGCCAAAGAATTGATTGCTTTGGCACCTAATTGATAGATTAATTCGTATATGCATGGCTCTTCTGGGGATCATTTAGATGGCGCAGGATCAGCGTAATGCAGTGTTTGGTTGGACGTTGCACTCGTGTTATCATTCAACATATTTAGATCGTTTCTATGATAGGATGGCAGGCTATTGGCATTTGGCGGAATGTAAATACAGAAATAAAGCTCTAATCTTATTGTTTACTTGAAGTCTCATCCTGACAATTTCTCATCGTAACTATTCGTCTACCTAATTGTACTTATAAGCTCCCTATAGTAAGTCTAAATCCGTCAACCCATTTATTTAATCAAGTACTGTTAACAGTTACTCATTGGATGTCCCTCGTACTTATATATATCGTATCACACAATAACTATAGCGCTATATCATCTCATTATATACTATGTAAATTCTGATATCCATCAAGTCTAGTGCAGACACTGATACTAGATGTACTCAATGTATTACCAGCTCTAGACCAAGATCTACATATCTATCACAATCATCATTATACATAGAACGTGAGTACCTATAAACTCGACGCTAAAATGACCGCTATTAAGGCCATTACGGCCACCCGCTCCTCCCAACAGCGATCCGCCACTTTAACGACTCACCATGGGGATTCGCACTACTATTCTACACCCAACCTGGAAGTTACAGAATAGGAGAGGTACTGCTTCTCAGTACACTTAACTATCCAAAAAAACAGCATCAGATATGAGCGTGAGCGAAAGGAGTGCCCAAAGGCATATCTCGCTAGATTCATAGGCTTTCTTTATCAGGTTTCGTAAACGGCGGTCTCTTTTCTTCCGAATCAATCACTTCATTCAGATAAATGCTTTTCAACTACATAATTGAATATCCAAATAACGAAATATCAGATTGATGGAAGGATATATGAAGATTTGATGAAGAATGGATGGAAAACTCAGAGAAAATCTAATGTGTTTTTCATTGGAGTAAGAACAATTGGGATTTTGCTTCTTAACGCAGTCGTGAGAAATATGACGAGATGACCACTTTCTTCGCACTTTGAGCTGTGCTAAATCTTCTATATCAAAGACTCTACTCAGCAACGAGTCATTCATAAGAAGGCTGTCTCTCGTTCTTCCTGAAGGCTTAAAAAAGTTCTGTGGCCATCCCAGGGAAACGCTGCTGCTGTGGCTGTATCTTTTAGCTATGGTTTCTAGGCGCATCGGTGGCACACATTGAGAAGGACAGATTGGAGATATTGATTTCACGAGACTTTGCTTCTCTGCACATCCCATCTTTTTAAACACCTTCAAACCACCTGTGTGCTAATGTCTCGCGGGCCGTGATCCTCCTTTCCGGATCAAAATTCGTCATGGCACAAATAAGACTTTTAAAATCGTCGTCAACACCATTCCAAAGGGAAAATGGTTTGCGCGGGTTGTCTTTATTGAAACCATCCCGAATTACTTCAAAAACGCGAACCCAGTGATTGTCGCCAAGATATTTCAAAAACCCATTCAATCCGTCTTTATCTGCAAAGTACGAGATTTGGCGCTCAATTACAATAGCCAAGGGGTCCACACCCTATTCCAACTCCTCTTCCCCAACGGCAAAGATAATGCGTTTATGCATCGCGTAAATGCACTATATGAAAAGTGAATAATCCCCTTAGAATCCAAGAATTTATAGGAGTAGAGATTGATGACAAACTTATAACAAGAGCAAAAGAGAAAATATCAGACGGCTTATTCACAGGTCCTTTGGCGTGGGCTTCAGGACTCCCCCACATCCAGTTCCCTGCATGTTTTCCAATCATATGTGATCCAGGAGGAATATGCGCGGCATCCTCAAGATCCCCAAGTTGGACACGCTCAATAATGATTCCATCCTGGTCATGTTTCCACTCAATAAAAACATTATCCGCCTTAATATCTACCCAAAATAAGTCACCACTTATAGTTCCGCAAAAGGTGTAACCTACCTGTATGGAGAATATCTTGATCATGGAGTTCTGCAATTCCACGAAGAGCATCTTTGAGGATCCTTTTTTTCACTTCAAGGGGCAAGTCCTACTGAGTAAGACGTAGGAGATGATCCGCGAAGTACCCGAAAACGAACATTGCCTTCTTGGGGATGGTGTCTTCGGCGAGACGGACATGGTTAGCACCACCGCGTAGCCTATTATTTATGTGTGTATATGCTATGCCATTTTATTGTTCGGAATAATCGCTAGTGGTGCTAGGTGGTTCGTCCGCATTGATCTCTCAGTAGTCGAAGTAAATGGATATTATAAAACTCAATGCTGGTTAAAGGATTTAATATATTTATCACCCCTATCTGCATGATAAAAATCACTTCCAGCACAGTATCTCCCCATGCATGATTGCGAGCCACCCTTGCTCATCTTCCACAAACTCCCTCCATCCCTCCGCCATCCTGTCTAAATCTTCCCTCGTGGCCCACCCTTCCTCTATTGCTATCTTTGTGAACCCAGACGACTTAGCTCTGGCCTCCATAGAACCACCAAAGTACTTTCGCTCCTCTGGGGTGCTGAAGCACCAAGTCCCAGCACTTTTCTTGATCTGTTCCTGTTGGAAGCCGGCCTCCTGTGCCCAGGCATGGATACAACGTCCTGCATTGGGGTGGCCACCCTTCTGTTTCATTATGCGCGCCCTAAGGTCCCCCCATGCGTCCAACTTCTCGTTATCTGGATAACGAGTAGACAAGGTGGACTCGCGTGCTGCGACAATGCCGCCGTCCGACTTCGCTACTCGACGCATCTCGCGGAGTGCTTGGACCGGGTCTGCTATATGTTGCAAGACCTGGTGCACATGGACAAGGTCGAAGCTGTTGCCTGGAAAGTCGAGGGAATGAATGTTGCCTACCCGGAAGTCGACATTTGTTAGTCCTTCGCTGGACGCGAGGGATCGAGCTTGATCGAGCGGATCGGGCACATAATCGATTCCAATGACATGGCCTTGAGGTACGCGTCGGGCAAAGTCAACCGTCATTGATCCTGGGCCACAGCCGATGTCAAGGATGGTCATATCTGGTTTGATGTAGGGCAGGATGTATGGCGCCGAGTTGGCCAGGGTGCGCCAGCTGTGAGTTTGTAGAACTGAAGAAGAGTGGTCTGTCGAGTAGACTCCCATTTTGTTTGTAGTTTAGTATGTACCAAAGTTGTTTTGAGGCTGATCTTGAGGATCGTTTGTTGTAATCAAATAAGTTGTATAGTTGAGGGAATGAATGGTCCCCCCACATTCACCTCGGAGTCTCGTTCGGATTTCCGAGATAGTGACGTGGTTAAGCCGAACAGCAACTCAGCAGCCGTGGATATGAGCACAAACCGAAAATAGCATCATCCCAAATTCATCCACCGTTTGCGCCCAATGCTCTATTCGCTTGCGCCGTTGTATAGACCCTGTTTCGGCAGATCTACACAGCTCCGAAATCTCTAGCATCCCATCCTCCCAGTCTAATAGATGCCAATCGTACTCTCTTTCCCAACATCTACGGTCGCTCGCATTCCAGAGGCTTTTATTCTCGGGGGCATAGACTCCTCTCAGCTCTTCTGCGAGGAAGTTCGGCAATTGTCGATCAGCGTTGTACACACTGCTGAACAGGTACATAGTCAATGTTGTTCTTCGTTTGGCAGAAGCAACGATCCAGGACTCCCAAGTAGGTCGTGTATGCGAGAGTTCCGCCTTACAGAAAGAGCCATTTTGAGCAGTTCGAAAGGCGAGATCCATGAGGGTGATCATTGTTTTATCATTGACAACCGATATTTCGCTGAGGGGCGAAAAATACATCATGATCGAGTATATGAGATATGCTTGGAAATCAGCAAGGAGCTCGAAATCAAGTCGACTCGGTATCTGTGGCCATTAGAAAAAAACCACAGCTTTGAATGCTAGCACAAATAAGCTTACTTCTTTGGCCAGCCTTTCCATCTCTTTTTTCACGGTGTTGATCACTATAGCCTCACTGCCAGGGGCTGCCTGTGCCCACATGCGAACCAGTGTGTAGCAATTTGCCAGCGCTCGAGGCATTTTACCAGTTACCTGTGCGGGGTGAATGATGGGAGGAAGACTCCCATCTTTGAGCATACATCGCGGATAAGTAGCCAAGACCCGTGATATGTACTGCAGTGTAAACGGATGATAGACTTTAGGAATCTCCTGATGACCGAAGGGAGGCAGAATGTATGGTCTGAGCCACCGATCCCGAATATCTTCCGCATTGGAGTTTGGGGCCAGATCGACAATTCTCAAATCAACTTTCTGCAAGGTATTTGCTCTTCTTTCCTCCTCTTGCCTGGCTGGTCAACGCGGGGATCTCGAAGCGTGACAGCAATCACTTTGGAACAACCGAGGCAGGTCTACTGATGGTGTTGCAAATAGAGACGTATTACCATAGGAGCTAATACCTGGTGTCACCTCTACCTCTATAGAAGAACTTTCGGCGTCAAGCGGATTGTGGTCCTCGGCGGGAACAGAATATTCGCAGTTCCGGCCTGAATTTCGGCATCGAGAACAGGCGGGGCGCTTGAAGCTGCAGCGGACTTTAGACTTAGTGCAATTTTTGCATGCTTTCTTCCGTGGCGGAGCACGATTTGCCTCTTTAGCATACGGAGCAGATCTCATGGCTGAATCGGGGGCCGATGATGGAAGTGTGTTTGAGAGAGCAATCGGGATCGGAGTTCCGAGAATTAATCGTCAGGGTTGTCAAGTAAGGAAATAACCTTATGCCGGAAACGGCGAAACCAACCGAAATGGGAATTCACAGGTCCTGAGGTCGCTTTACAATAATAAGAATCACCTCTCCTCTTTCTTAACCACTTCTGTACTCAAATCTTCCGAAATAGCAGTAATCTTCCCGCTATCGTTGTCTTTCTTTTTCTTCTTCTCAACGGGATGCTTGTCCAGAGACTCGTACCATTGGATCATGGAACCGATTAGGAATGCCCATGAACCCCAGAAGGTGGCGAGTGTGGATTCATATTCGACGCCGGAGTTGGTGCTCGCGGGGCCGAGGGCGCCGCAGAGCTGTATACAGCACAAGGTTAGTGATGTAATTTGGTGGGGAGATAAGACAAGGATATGGTTGGGATACGAACCATGAAGCCGATTCCTCCGATAAAGTTCCAGGCACCGATGTGCCAGCCTAGGACGTGAAGGGCGGGGATGTACCATTTCTTTTGAGTTTCGATAGTGAAGAGAAAGCTAGATGAGTCTCGAAGTTAGTATATGCTTTCTTTCAATGTCATTGGACAAATTTATCTAGGGGGCATGTATGGGCAGTTCGACATACCCGCTGATAATGAAAAAGGAGCCGCCGACAATCTGCGGAACCCAGTAAACGCCATTCTCGACTCGCTGGCTCATGTGATTGATAATGCCGGGAAGGCCAGTAAAGCCGGCAATCCAGAAGATCGTTGCGCCGATCAGCTGCGCCAATGATGCCAGAAAGCCCAGTTCACGAAAATAATGCGTCTTCAACTCCGTCCAGGACGGAAACCACGTGAACGCCCTGTCTCCAGCGGCATCGACCGTCGTCCATGAAGAGTGTCCTCTTCTCCGTCCTCTCCCGAGGAAAGTTGTCCTGTCCGCGTGATGATGACGGCATCCTTCCTTCGCGGGCTTCACGACGGTGATCGCCTCCTGCGTTTCTTCCCAAAGTACCTGTTCCAGGGCCCAGCCAAAGCAACCCGACGTGTTTTCGTTGACGGCCTCCAGGATCAGGAGCACACTGCCGATTTCGAAGATGGTCGCGCCGATGAAAGCCGTCACGCCACCGGCCGTCACTGACTCGTTGGGGAACCCCGAACTGGGATCTACAAGCGGAAGCCAGACAAAGAATGAATTGATCACCCAGATCACGGATCCGAGGGTGAAGACGAACGCGACCAGGAACGAGACGTCCCAATAGGGGAAGATCGTGAACATGCGCAGGATCCCTTTCAGGATGGCGCGGAGTTCGTTCGTCTTCCGCGGCGTTTTGTAGCGTGGTTTCTTGGTCCGGTCTTTCTCATCATGATATTGCACCTGCAAGGCATGACGGCCCTTGCGATTGTCTCGAGACCGCCACAGGTACTGGATCTGGTCGGCGTCAGCGCGTGGTTGTTTCTGCTGATCCTGGTCGATTTCTGTCGTTTCCTCTGCACCTGCGAGTCTCTTCTGGGTTTCACCTTCCGAGGCGAACTTCTCTGTCGGTTTGAAGATCGCGTGAGTAGGGTTCAGAAAGGAGAATGGGGCTCTGATGCGAGAGCGCTGCAGCTCGAGACCGAGGTGATCCCGCAGCGGCTCGCGCTCGGGGCGAAATGCCCATTTACACAGAGGCATCTTTGCCGTTATTGAGAGTAAGGTCCAATAGCCACCATGTCCTTGTCATGGGGCTTCTTGCATAGCAACTTGAGTCATGTATGAGTACATGGCGTGAACTCTTTTAGCCAGGACAGGAGAATCATGAAGGGGATCATGGTTTGTGTCAAACCGGTTTCCGCGTGGGCTAAGCTTTCTCTCCCCGCCCGCGTTCAGGGCCGTGTGGTGGGCACTGACGTCGCTAGTGGACCGCGAGTAATAGCGTTGCGACAGATAACATTCCCAGTATGTAAATACATTGCTCCATTGAAGGTTATTCTGGAATGTGCTATGTCAATGAACACATTTCCTGCTGTAGATACATCCTTCACCTTGCAGTTGAAGTGAAACATCAATTGGTCACAATTCGCCGCGGGGTAAAACGATGATGCAATACTCATACATCAGATGGAAGATCTTCCGAGATCTGAACCATCAGGCAAATCCACAACACAACAACTTAGATTCGGTTTGGACCCTGTTCCAGGTGCATTACCAATTTTGTTGTCTGGTGATTGAGAAGTCCATTCATCTTGCATTCATCATCCAGCATAGTCGCCACTTCTTTAGTAGGAAATATATCTGATTGTCCTGCTATTTACTAGGACTGTAGAAATGCCTAAACGATTAGTCTGAAAGAGAGATGTTGCGATAGTTGAGCAATAAAATCGTAAAATCAATAGAGGATACACTATCCTATAATTACCAGGAAAGAAAAAGGGAACCAGCTTCTAGGTATTGCGATTCTCGGTGCTCAAGCCTCCGTGATACCTAGTAATAATAGTAATAGCTATTCTCCCTGCCTGTAATATCTGAATATAGAGAACCCGACCAGTCGGGGCCCAGTCATGGATGGAGAATGTTAAATGCATAGTAGAATCCGAATTGATGTATCGTCTTATTTTTTTCTTCTTATATATATGACCTTTTGGATAAAGAGATACAGTTACTGGCTCTACTCCTCTGCCGACGATACAATTTCAATTAGCTCCATTGATAGAAATCGAAACGTAAACGGACGTAGAAACCCATAAATCAATTCCTTCCAAACTACTCCGTAAACTAAAGCTAATCCATCCCATCTCATCCTAAGCAACACGAACCCGAACACAAACACAAACACCAATACCAACGACATATCCCAATCAGAACCATCCCAATTGGTCGCTTGATATCAGGTGCTCATCACAAGTACCTTACGTACCACAGTGTACCTCGCATGCACATGTACCATCATGTATGGAGGTCCTATTGTGGAGTTCGTACGTATGTACATGTCCATACTGGGAATGTACTACTACTGCACCGTTCTACTCTTACCGCTCGGGTGCAAGTATCGGGCAGATAGGTACATGTACATGTACCTAGCTCAGGTTCCGAGCATCACCGCCTCGGTTCAGCCTCATCCGCTATTATTCGACTGTTTAGCTCTTCAGCTGTCAGCGTATCTAGATCATCCATTAGTGTAGTCCACGGAAGGAGAAGGAGACGGTGAGAGGATTGATGGATCGAGATGGGTCTCTACGACCGGACCCGACTTGGAGTCGGTGATGAATTGAACGAGTATCCAGAGCAGAGTAGAGTAGACTGCACCGTGCCAGAAGTGGAAGGGAATAAACCAATGCAGAAAGAACTCCCTAGGTATTGAATCGGACTAGATGGGCACTCCACAGAGTACACCTGGTCAGCTAAGCTACAGCTAGGCTCCAGCTATACGAAAGATCTAACTGAAGTTCGACTAAGGTTTTGGTTTTGTTTTCGTTGTTCATTGAAGCTTGTGTTGTTTTTTTTTCCCACCGCCAGTCTGGCGGTGTGCAATGAGTAATGTGCACTAACTAATTAACTACTAAGCTACCAGTAGCACAGAATAGTACCTACTCTGTTCGTGGCTCCGTTTGCGGCCTAGCTTGTCGACACGTGTAATAACTCTAGACTGTGTAAAGTACGGAGTACAGTAGAGTAGACTCGAGTAGATCGAGATAGGTTAGATTCAACGGCCACCTGGGATCCGCATCTGCGTCTGCGTCCCTATCTGTCTTTGTCGTCGTTTTTCTTCTCGTCAGCTTTGAGATCCACTAATGCCTTTTTTTTTTCTTTTTGTCCAGTTCGTTGCTCGGGCCAGTACTCAATCCAATTAGAGGAGGGACCAGGCTAGTCAGGTGCCCGACCCAGGTATCTCTATCGAGTACCAGTAGGGAGTGGAAGAAATTCTCATTGCATGCCCAACGACGGGAGTTCTTCCACTAGTCATAGTAGGTTGTCATGGACAAATTAGGTAGGGACTATTCGGATTGTTTTGCTGATGGCCAGACCAGACCAGTTGGGAAGAGGAGGATAAGTGGATGGATGGAAGGAATATAGTTCACTAAACTAATCAGTAATCAGGTGATTGGACGCGTATGCACCGTTGCCTGTTTCTTAGATGTAGGTTGGTTAGGATTGGAGATTCAGAGATAGGGGCCTCCAGCTAGAGTAGAGTATACGGGGTTGGGTAGAATTGCTGGTCGTGCCTACTGCTCTAAACTTTCCATCGAAAGTTTGTATACTCTACATCCGTAGGGTTTGCGACTGGGATTGCGTCTTTTTTTTTTTCTGGATTTCCTATATAGATAGATAAATAGATGACCCGCCACGCGATTTAATCGACGCTCGCGAATGGTGTTCCAGAAATCAGTCGATAAGATAGATGGGGAGGGGGAAAATCGCGCCTTTCAAAAGTATGTTCAAAGTCAATTTCATGTTTAGCCACCTGGACTCCAGGTTGTGAGTTCGTGATGCGTCTAGTCGTGTTGTCCATGGTAGTTGGCATTGAAGATAACCCCGCTAGTGATCTTAGTGATCTCATTGATCTCAGAACCCCTGGACGGTGTGAACTGTAAGCGATGTGCTGCTGCGATCGAAGAGGCATCTGGTCTTTCGTCAAGGGAAAGCCTAGTGCGGACGGAGTTGCTGCAGGGAAGAAGAACAGATGGAATCGATGAGATGGTTCTCAGCCCAGGCCAGCGTAAGCGAAAGAGACGGCGATAGTCACGTCGCTACGTTCCCCTTGGCGGCGCTTCGATGTCATAAGTGACTACGACTGCTGGTCCTCGTACAGGACGCAGTAGATCGCTGCAGGTTCGTACTTTTCGTGTAAGCGCGTAGTAGATCGGTGGCACAGTGATGTCTTTGCTTTTTCTTTTTCATTCCTACGAGTGCGATTCTGCCTCGGTAATGGACCCGGACAGGGCTGCAACGTCATGATCGGATGTGAGCAATGGCCCAGACCGATCGCTTAGGTCATTATCATGATAACGGGCATTGTCTCTTCGCCACGATCTTTGAACGTGCTGGAGATGAACTCCCAAACGGTAGGCTACTCTACTCTATTATTCTCCTCGGTATCCGCTTCCGACAGTGCGATTATTAGTATACTCTAGAAAAAGTCAGTACTCGATCGTTTAGAAGCAGCACTGGACGGTTATTTTCCGATAGCCTCGTAATATCCACTTGACGACCCACTCTAAGCGCACTATTTGCGTCTCTTGAAGGGTTGCAATTAGACAGTAGTGAGCGCCAGGGGCCGATCTGTTGTCTGTGTGCTGAAAAATCTCCCCTGAATGCCAGGCGCGTCTATTATTTTGCCATTGTGAGATTCACTAGAGCAGGTACTCCTATCCTGTCGGTAAGATTAGACAATGACCATGGTCTGGATCGGGTAGCAAGGGAAACCGGACCTGGTTAGCGATGAGGGGCGAGTATTCTATCGAAAGCGTAATTCGCAGCCACCGGTCCACTTGCTTATTTTCTAGGATGGAGTAGCCTCTTCTAGAAACGACGCTGGCCTTCGTTGTCGAGAAAGGCTGGGGGCGCCTGGGGCTCAATGGGCCGTGCACCGTGCACGCACCAGGGTTACCGGACATTGGAGACGGGCTGTGCGAGAGGCAGTTGTCCTGGAAGAGTATCTACTCTCCTCCAGAGAGTTCATCCGGGGGCGTCGTTTTCCCATCCAGGGTATTTCTGTTCTATTCTAGACGAGATTATTACCGCAAGTGGATCCTTCAGCAGGTCGAATGCGAACGCTACCTAAAACGTTCGATAGGGAATCGAAGACGTGTTCATAAAGCAGCGTCGGCAGGTCGACTCTGATTCTCTTCACCAGGTACATCAACGGTAGTGGGACTGCGTGCGCCGTGCACAAGTCCCAGTGTAGTTATGTACCAGGTTGGTTTCGTGCACGTCGTGTTCAAAGTCCAACCGTCCCAAAGACCACGTCCGGTTCATCTGGTTTGACAGGTCCGTCCTGTTCAGTTGGTGGAATCAAGCACTTGACTGGAATGATGCGAAACCTCGAGGCTGCGCCGTTTTGGGGCGTAACGTGGCAGGTTTCAAGGCGATCCAATCAGTGCGGACTGGGCATCAAGGGTTCACAGTGTCATTTGGTTTTCTCGAACGCTGTGGAGTTCGCCTCACTTTTGCTGTCTGCCTGCCCCTTCTCGAGACCGACAAAAAAGCTCCGGTGGAAGGACAATAATCTGCGCCTCGCCGCATACGTCGATGGGCTGGTCCGATCGTCACACGGGGATCCTCAGGGAACGAGGCGGACACAGCGAATCAGCGACGGTGGGCCCCACTAGCAAATACGAAGTATATCATGGAGTCGAGGACTAAATGTTCATCCGGAAGGGATGGCGACCAGGATGATGAGCAACGCTGATGAGGAACAGGATCTCGGTCAGATTGCAACGCCACCGTTAAAAAAAGAACGATCCTTTTCGTCGACCAGCCTTCAGGTCGTTTCGATGGAGCATGAGATGAGTCAATAGTAGTCGGGCTAACTAATTACCTAGTCGATCGCGAGTAGTACCCTGACCGGGCAGGAGGACTCATGAGTGCTGGTCGAGTCTTCTGGAAAGGATATCTCCTTCGTGAATGGTCTTTCTGCTACGATGTGTTTCCGCTTCTGGTTCAGGCTACAGGATCGAATCGGGATCCGGATAGACGGACGAGATTGTCTAGATGCTGGAGTGATATAATAGAGTTTCCCATGTATGAAATGCAGAGAGTCGATGCGAGCACATCCGCGTGGGGTTTGCGCCGGTCTGGACTTGACACGAATGCGGCCTGCGATGGATTATTTTTAATTTGCGGATTGAGCCAGCGCCATGGTTGTTCCCTGTGGGCCATGGTGCCTGGGAACGAAAAAGCGCCGGTGCATGATAGCATCTTATCGAAGCCACAGACTGTGGGCCTGGCCGAAAAAAGTAGTCATAGTGTCATGGACTTTCATCGTCGACTGCGGGCACCAAGACGATTTCTGCAGGTCAGGCGGGAGTCGTGGATGGCGGCTGCACCAATAATAATAGGCCCTCTGCGTTCGTCCGGGGCGTTGTGTGCTCGACGGAGGATGTGCCGTTGATGATGCTGCTTCAGGGCCAGTCACCATCCTGGATTGAGTCGGGGGCGTGGCGTTGCGGTGCGCAAGTGTGGATGAAAGCCTGCTCTCTCTCTGTGTCGGAGCACTTGGAAACGGGGAAAGAGCAAGAGCAGGCAGTCAGACTTGTCACACTCCGCTCGGACCAGACCAGGGCCTGAGTGTGTCATCTGGGATGCTGGTTGGATACGCGGTTGGTGGCCTTGGAAGGAGAAGGGGTTGAGTCTGGACAATCTGGGCGGCTGAAGGGTTCATTCACAGCCGCCACGCACTTTGTCACAACGCACTGACCGATCCTCTGCACTGATCACGCTCTGCCGCCATCGCTGATCATCCAACAGACACCGCAGAAGAAAAAAAAAACCAGGACTGCTGGACACCGACACTTCCCGTATCGCCACGCACTCTCCTCCCGCCACGCCTGTTTCTCTCCCGGCCTCCAGATCCGCCTGTTGTTTCGCCCCCCTCTTTTTTTCCTCTGTTCTGCTCTCTCTTTTGCTCTGTTCTCGTTGCTCTCCGTCTCTCCCATCCAGACCGGTGTTTTCCATCCACCCAAGTCGTGGATGCTGCTAATCCAGCACTAGTCCAGGTCTGCGACTGTTGAGGGCGCAGGAGTGGATCGCCCCTTCCCCTCCTTTCCTATTTGTAGCCTGCGCCCTGCTCCACGCCCTCCGTCTGTTGTTATTCTTACTCCTGGTGATTTCTCTCTCCTTCCCCAGGGCGGCAACGTTCATATCATTGAGGGTTTTCCTTCTTCAACCCTCTTCCCATCCTCTCCTCCCCTTCCACTCCATTCCTCTCCCCCCCCTCTGCACGCAACATCCTCCCGGGCCTCCCTTTGACGCTGCAACAGCTGGTGTCTCTTCGCCCCCCTCGAAGCCACCATACCTGTTCTGCTACGGCCGGAGGATCTTGCTGGAGTTTCTCTTTTATAATACATAATAAACCCCTCCGGAGAGAGGACCGTCGACTTGATATCATCCATTGGACCAACGAACCTTTCCAAGGACCTACTCTACTATACTACTATTTGGATTCTTCTTACCAGGACTATTCTTCCGACATCCCACGGACCGTTCCGGATTCTCCCCAGGAGGCCTTTCTTTCCCGTTCCCGGATTGGTTCGTCTCTTTGTTGTGACAGTTCATCGCACTTGGCGCCCTCTATACCCAAGCGCACCGCTAGCATGTACCCTTCCACGCTTCCAACTCCTCCGCCATCCCCTATCTCCCGCTGCTATGCCCCCGAGGACCGGTTAGGATTGCTCCTGGCCAACCGGCTGGAGCTCACCAGCATTCTGGGCGTCGGAGCCTATGGCGTGGTCTACACCGCCATTGATATCCACACCAACATCCCCTATGCTGTCAAGGCCCTCAACAAGACCGGACTCGACCCCAGGCAGCGCAAGTTCCAGCAGCGGGAGATCAAACTGCACCACCTGGCCAGCCAGCATCCCAATGTGGTTTCCCTGGTCCGCATCATGGATTCCGTGGATTGTACTTTCGTTGTGATTGAATTCTGCCCGGAGGGCGACCTGTTCTCCAGTATCACAGAAAGAGGCCACTTCGTCGGGAATGACCCGCTGGCCAAACGCGCTTTCCTGCAGATTCTAGATGCCGTCCAGTTTTGTCATTCCATCGGTATCTATCACCGCGACTTGAAACCGGAAAACATTCTAGTCACCGACCACGGGATGACCGTCAAGCTCGCCGATTTTGGCCTGGCTACCACGGACTATTACACGTCGGACTTTGGCTGTGGATCCACCTTCTACATGTCTCCAGGTATGTCGCGTCGCATCTTTCTCCTTCCGCAACATTCTTTTCCCGAACAAGCGGCTAACCGTATACTGTACAGAATGTCAACAAACGAACCCGAGACCCATGTCTTGCTATGCATCGGCCCCGAATGATGTCTGGAGCCTTGGTGTCATCCTGGTGAATCTGACCTGCGGCCGCAACCCCTGGAAGCGTGCCTCTACGGAGGACTCTACCTTCCGTGCTTTCCTCAAGGACCCAGAGTTCCTGCGGACAATCCTGCCCCTGACCCCGGAGTTGAACTACATTCTGAGACGCATCTTCGAGTGTGACCCGGTCAAGAGGATTACCATCCCGGAGCTGCGGACGTTGATCATGGAGTGCCCCGCGTTCACCACCTCTTACAACCCTTGTGTACCGGCTGGACCGAAGATCTCCTACACAGAGGAGCCCGCTGTGGGATTCATGAACTACGCCCAGCTTCCGTTGACACCGCCAGCCGAAGCGTACGACGTGGAATACTCCGATTCGGCCGTCTCTGACACCTCTCTGACCGACGACGACACCATCTCTTCGGTGTCGTCCTCGTCCTCAGATGAGTCGGACATGCAGACCAACGGCTACAGATATATTGCTCCCCCGCAGTACTGGGGTTCCATTGGTCAATTGACTGACGTAGCCGAGAAGTCTTTGGTCCCTAATCGACCTGCTGGACCGGTCGTCGAGGCCTATTGAACGTTTTCACGCCTCCGACATGACGAGACACAAATTTCAACATTATGCAGTCACGAAGTTTACGGTACCTTTTTTTTTGCTCGACCATCGATCATACTTGCTATTAATATTGGACGCTTGTCTTGCCGCTCAAAAAAAAAATAGTCCGTTTTCCCGATTCAACTACCGCCACTCAAATGTCCTCTCCTAGGGAGAGGCATGGTTTTCATTTTTCTTTGGACGGTCATCCCTACCCGGGCCTTTTTCTTTCCATGGACATATCACCTTTCCGGTCCATCCGTTAATGACGGGCAACCACGTTGCCCATGGAGCTTTCCTCCTGGACCACCGGATATATATTTAGAGACAGCTATTGTTTCTCTTCTCCCACGCTCTCACCTGTGAGCGGGTGCTTCCAGAGCTATATATTGATATCTGTGTTATTATTATCTGGACTGGGTGGGCTTTTTCTTTTCTCGTTGATTGCTCGTGGCCTTTTTGTTTTCCCAAAAATTTGCAGCAAATGCAAGTTTGGCGTTCGGTATACGGCACATTCGGGATCCCACGATGTGCAAAATTTCCAATACCCAGAGGAATGAGGATCAGTGTTGCAGCATTTGGCATGGAGTTCTGGTTGGCGGGGAAAGATGATGTATGATCTCAGCAGCCTCCGTTCTTTTTCTTATATACCCACGATTCTGAAAAAAATCTTTGTGACAACTCTCATCATTCCTTCTTTTCCTTTGTTTTTTTCCTGTCTGGTTCATGCACAACTCCAGCCTACTGTCGCTCGTGTTGAACATCATACAGGGGGTCCATGGCTTGCGCACGTCATCATCAGGGATCTCAAGAGGGGTCCCTCCGACGAACGCGGGTCATGCAGACCCAGGGAAGTCACATATTCAAAATTCAACATCCAGATAGAATTGCCGCTTGTGTATCTAGCCAGACCACTGGTGAGAATCCACGTGTACATAATGATTCCAGAGATACCCTTGCGCTGCAGATGACAAACTATCCCCCAGAGGGAAGAACGAATCTTTTGCATGACAAGTTCCAACGTAGTAATTGTCTGGAGTCAGACTGTAGGAGTCGTAAAAAAGCTGGACGTCCGTTGTCGGGGCTGACACGTCATGCCGTTCATGCATCTATTCATCATGTATTGGTTCGGGATATGGGGTGTGCTGGGGTATGTCGTATGTGACGTGAGACTATGCATGATGGGATTAGCTTATGGAGTCTAGTCTCTACTTGTATTTGATGATCATTGTCGAATCCTAGAGCACGGAAGCATAGCAACTATATTGACTATCTGAAGTGCTAGCTTTGTGCTTGCTTGAAGACTAGATCTAAGAGGGGGGGGGGGTTTTTTGAACCCATATTTAACCCCTAATCAGACAAAGAAGCTAGATCCTACTGATCTAGTAGATTCTATGGTATAAACAATCTGTCGTAAATGGTGATATGCTAGGTTACCTCAATCTCCTGGCGCCGACAATTATACGGTATCTTGGTTCATGAGATAGTACATGAACATGGTATATACACATATGTACGAAGTACATATGAATCTAATAGATGACAAGTCAAACATATACATACATTACCCGATTACTAGCCCCCATATTCCACATCATTGACGATCAGTCATTTATTTACTCACTACTTAACATCCCATCCGGCTGCTTATGTGGATAGGAATAGGGGATAGGGAGGAGGATGAGATGGAAAGGGATAAGTAGGAGAAGCTGGTGCAGGATAGGCCATATCGGAACAGGTAGTGCCACGTAATCTCCAGTGTTGGCGTCGAAGTAGCGAGTCGACGTAGACGCCTTCGGTGAAGTTGCACTGTTTCGTCTCAGATCCCGATGTTATAGTCGGTTTCGAACGAACTCTTGGACAGGGTGTATCGCGGGGCTGAGTTTTGGAACTTACTAGTATTCTTAGCCCTTGCTGTCGCGCTGGCGTGGATAGTTGAAGATTGGATTGGGGTGTTCTCTTCGCTGAAATAAGTCAGTGGAAATGTGATATGGTAATGGAATGATTGGGGAAGCCTTGCGTCTTTTGATCTTTGTTATGTGTTAATTTTGGGAGATTTTAGATTGGATGCAATAGTAGGTAGGGCTTAACCTTATTACCATGCCTCTGTTTGTCTAGTGTATATATGCGACCTTGGGAGAGCACGATTGAGGGATTGGACATATATTTTTTTTTCTATAACAGCCGTGATAACCCCATTGCTTAAGAGTTTCAGCAATATGTCTACGCAAGAGCCGCTATTAGAAAATCTAATAGAGTAATCCGATGGTCATCTCTCTGAATCCTACACACCGCACAAGACTATTACACCCCTCACATATTACGCCCCCCCGTAACCATGATAGTTTGTCCATTGACATATGAAAGCCACGGACTTGCCACACCCACAATCGACCGCGCTGCCTCCTCTGCACTGGCCGGCCTACCCAGCGGAATATCAGGATAGTCCTGGACCGGAGCCTTTCCATCCGCACCACCCTTCCGGGCTGCGAGTTGCTTTCCCGGAATACCGAGCGCGACTTTCGTTCCATCCGGTGCGGTGATGAAGGCGCCGGCTTCTTTGGCTGCGGTGAGTCGGGTCGTGACGTGTCCGAAGGCAATGGTGTTGGCGCGTACGCCGAAAGCAGGTCCCCATTCCTTAGCGATGGTCTTGGTGAGACCGACGATACCCGCTTTGGCGAGGGCATAGTTGGCTTGGCCTCTGGATTGGGTGTGAGTATGGACGATATGAAGTGGAAGGATGTAGGGAGAGAAAACGTACGCATTTCCATGAATCCCGCTCGTGCTGCTAATGTTGATAATCACCCGTGGCTCCTTATCCTTGACGCGGAAGTATGGCGCCGCTGCTCGGACGAGCTTGAAGGGCGCTGTGTTGTGCACTGCTAGCATTGTGTCCCATTGCTTGTCGGTCATCTACAAGGGTTGCATGAGGTCGGAACGTATGTCTCGATGGGAATAATAGATGGATATGGACCCACCTTATGAATAACTCCATCCCACGTAAACCCCGCATTGTTGACAATGATATGAATCTTTCCATTTCCGAACTCGACCGCCTTGGCTACCAGTGTTTCGAGATACTTGGAATCCGTCACGTCGCCTGCGACGGCGATGGCGCGGCCCGGTTCTACGCTGTTGATGGCATTCGCTACCGAGTTTGATTTTTCTGGAAAGAAGAAAAGTTAATTGAGTACCTCCATAAGAATTCTCTCATTAGTCTCCTTTGCGGTGTGTTGTATTGCGAAATTTCGAAAGAACAAAAATATCATTTAGATATCTACTACTACGCACCACAGCAAATAAAAACCTAAACTCACCAGCATCAATATCCGCCACGACGACCTTAGCGCCCTCATTGGCAAAGAGTCGCGCAGCTTCCGCACCAATACCCTGTCCTGCACCAGTGATGATGGCTACCTGACCTGCCAGCAGGCCTTGAGGGTAATTGAGATGCTTATTGATCTGGCTAAGGCGGTCTTGAGGGGCCATTCTTGTGCTGGAGATGGACCGCTTCGTTTCGAGTCAGGGATGAATGGTTCGAAAGATTAGTATGTAAGAGGTATATAGGTGGTAACAATATGAACAGGTATGGGTTATAGAATAGCAAGGAAAGATCTTTGTATTTACGTCCGAACAGCCTCGAGAGGGGTCGTTCTTGTTGGAAGCCACTGAACTTTAATAAGCTTTATCGACTTACCCCGGATTTCGAGTGCCGAGGCTTAATAGTGTTTGGCCAATGAGGAGGCTGGATTGCGCCGTCTCCGATGCCGAGCGGAGAGCAATAAGTAATGAGGATGGATTCATTATTTGCATGAGGTATGTACATATATTGTTCAGTACCAGTGATTGTATTAAAGTTGTCCTCATGACTTAGATTCTAGTATTGTATAGCTTGGTATTTACATTGCTTCTACGTCCCCAAAACTCCCAATTATCTCTAGATGTCCATCGGTCTACGAGCACCTCTCCGCCAGTCCGCTATGTCGATAATCAAAAGCTTTCAACAGTCCCGTCAGATGCGACACCGCCGCCAGAACCACCAGCACATGGAAGATCTGGTGAGAGCTTCCCAGAATATCAAACAGGCCCGGTCGCAGCCTCTCGGGCACCCGTGCCGCGTAAATTCCTGCTCCCACGATATACAGGAACCCCTGCAGCAAGAGCCAAAAGAGCCCAATCTGCTGGGTCATCTGCTCTGTGCCAAACGTGTTCAATCCATGTATCACAGGGAAAATGGCCGACGCGCCCATCGACACGAACATTCCCGCCCGGAAGGGCCGCCACTCCGGCGTTCGGAACTGGGGCATGACGGATACGCAGGTACAGCCGATCCCGATTGAGCAGATCATGCCCCAGTACAGGCGCTGCAGTGTGGGATGGCAGTAAAAGCCGTAGTAGACGCTGGGGATGAAGCTGCCCACGATGAGCCCGACAATCCCGACGTAATCAAAGGCATTTCCCACGCGCGCAACAAACGGAGAGTGGTTCGAAATGGTATGGTAGGTCGCGGACATTCCGAGACAGAAGGCTGCCCCGACGAAGAAACAGCTGAATGCGACTATATCGGCATGCGTGGCGGTCTCATAGCGCGGAGATAGAACACGATAGAGCCAGAAGGCGGAGGGAATCGCGAGCAGCGATGGAAGTAGGTGGCTGTAGATATTGACGGTTTCATTGTGGATATAGGTCAGTGATTGGAAGGAGACCAGGAAGGAGAACGATGCGGGTCGATAGCCAGTATGAATATGATGATTATCACGCTGCCAGTGCGGGAGGTCATCCCAGTGGAGGAGCTTCCGGATCACCTTCGGAGGTTGCTCCGCGAGGGTTGTCGCCGTCGAGAGCAGGTCAACGGGTTTGCCATTACTCTGCTCCTCCTTTTGGGAGTCAGCGGGCCGACGTTGGCGGGGAGGCATATGGACAAAAAAAGCAGAGACTGAAGGACCAAAAAAAACGTCTAAAACATTTCTACGTATGGAATGAAAGAGTAAAAGAAAAAAGAAAGAAAAGATGAGAGTATCCCCAACGCCGCGGGGAGCGTTGAAAGGTCCGCTGCAAACATGACAAACAGGCGGGATATGTTGGGACGCTCAGGAACGCCCGATGATCTCTCTTGGTCACCATTTGATGTTGACCATGGCGAAATATGTTCCGCCTGGAAAAGCCGCTACCAGCCGGTTGAAGCCGGTATCTGATCCCCTGGAGAGCGTGGGCTTTGCCTCCAAGGGTGACAAGCAGTATGTCAAGCTAAACAGCAGTTCCCTATCTCCGCCTCCGCTGCTCTGACCCCTCTGCTCTCCTCTCTAGGCTCTTGGACCATCAGGCACAAGCAGATTACTTCCAGAAGATTTTGGACCGGTATATGCAGTTCTGTGATCGCCATTCCAAGGACCTGGATGCGGCATTCGACTCGCTTCCCACCAGCGCCTCCGACGATGCCACCAAGAATCCGCCCACATCTCTTCCGCCCCCCGCACGCGGAGCTGTCAGAGCTCCGATGAAAGCAGGGACACCAGGAAAGATAGACAAGTCGAATCCTCCACCATCAATTGAGCTCTCCAAGATCCTTCTATCGTTGCGCAAACTCCGCGAAGCCGTCCTTGCGACGTCGTCTACAATTCCTGTCTCCTTCTCCCAGCGCGTCCATGTCTTCTCAATACGACTCTCCATCATGGCCCAGCATCCTCCGTCCTACTTCCCATCTCTACGCTATCTTCTCGATAAGCTACACACCAAATCCCATCCCCTCGAACCGTCTGAGTTGTCGGAATTTACCTCCTATCTCATTCTTGACTATGCCTGTCGACAGGCGGATATGGGTGCTGCGTATGAGCTTCGCGCCCGGGCCAGGGCACGTTATAGCTTCAGATCAGATTTAGTTGACCGTGTGCTGGCCGCGTTGATGCATGACGACTGGGTGGCATTCTGGAGAGCAAGGAAGGGACTCGATGGATACATGCGCAGGGTGACCAACTGGGCCGTCGACAGAGTGAGGAGACATGCTCTCAAGGCCGTCGGGAGTGCATATCTGAATGTCGACCTTAAATGGATCGTGGTTGGATGCGCTGGGGACGGGGAAGGTTGGACGTGGGAGACGCTCGTTGAGAAGGAAAAGCTAGGCTGGGAGAAAGAGGGAAACAAGATCATCATAAAGAGGCCCAAGTCGAAGAGGCTGGAACCGATCAAGGAAGTTTGAGGCGTTTCATCTTGGGAGGCAAGACGTTATGTGGCATGCAAGCATATGAAAGGCGTACGGGAGGTTTGCTGTTAGGATTCCTTATGGGACATAGGAAAACCGTGCTGGGAGCACGTGGTAGTGTTTTGGGATTCAAACATCGAGGGCTATTGCCTAGATTCTGTAGATCATTAATCGTACATCATTATGTTCTTTCGTGAACTGGAATTCTGAAAAGATTGCCGTTGAGGTCGACTATATCCACTGACATCTGAGAATTTCAGAGTTTGAAGTCTGCATTTGGTCTGTCAACGTTAGTGTCGCCGGTATGAGGCTGTTTCGCAACCGACCCCGCCAGCTGCAGCTTGAGATCCCGCGCCTTGTCAGAACAGAGTTCGTAGATCGTGGCTAGATTAAAAGTCAGGCTCTGGAAGGAATGGTTGGTGGAGACCAGGGATTTTAGTAGACCGCGGGACTGGTGGACCGGTTAGCCTAGAATTCACCCCCTTCAGGAAATACTCGAATGATAAACCAACCTCGTTCAGCTTCCCTGTGTAGAGGAGACAGACTGCTAAATTATTAGTGAGCATAGCCTCGTGCTCTTTGCTAGTGTTTTTCTCTAACAGAGACCTCCACCCAGCCACAGCGTCCTCGTAATGACCTTCAGCCATGTCTAGTAGAGGTTTCAGGATCCCTTCCCCAAGCTGGGTGGACTCGAGGATATCCCTCGCGGCTGTGACATCGCCGATTCGCAGGTTCAGGAAGGCCTTCCTCATTTTCTGAGTGTCACTCTCGAGTCCAGGGCCTTTTAGACTCTCTAGCGAACGTCGGGCTGCATCCAAGTCGCCCATCTCGATCAGTGCGTTCACAGTCCTCATACCTAAATCAGCCAATCTCTCTTTCCAGACCTGTTTCTCAGCCTTGTCTATTCTTGGACGCATAATCTCTTGCCGTGCTTCAAGGCCGATCTCGTAGAGACCCCCAATGCCCCGCCGGGCATCACCAAAACCAATGCTCTGCAACCTGACTGCGAGCACACGCAGAGGCCATGGGGCGATATGGCGCGGCTTCTGGCTCGGATCGCGCACGCCTGCAGCGGTCTCAAGATCTGGGTTGACATAGTAGAACGAGGAATTAAGGTCTTCCAATGCTTTGGATTCCTGGGCCGCAAGAATGCCATTGCCCGTCAGTTCCAAAGAAGCCAAACGGGTATAGAAGAGTGTGAATATAGTATTGGTATCTGTCGGCGAAACAAAGTGCGACGTCAATAGCGTCCCGCATAAATGTGCAGCAAGCAGAAAGTGGCCTTCGGTTAATAATTTGTCAAGGGTGCTAAGCAGCGCGGGTAGGCCTTCTCCTGGAGAAGGTGTAACGAAAGCCGCACGAAACGGGGGAGGGATCTCAAGCTGTGACAGAGGATGGTAGATCTCCGAGCGGAGAAGAAAGGAGAGATCCTTCTTCAGTGGGTTGACATCTTCCTTCGAGATGTGGTCGACTTGTGACTGAACCGAATCATAATTATCCAATGGACCTAATGGGCTTCTGGCAGGTTCGGGGACTGGGGATTGAACCTGAGAGCGGAAGGGTGAGCTGGGAGTTTCTGTTCTGCTAAGAGGACTAACAATTGGATTCTCAGTATCAGTTCACCACCACTATTGAAACAACTTCGAGGGACATAGGCTTACTCGTCCGGGGCATCCAGAGGACCTTTGGTTGAACTGCGAGGACGAGAAGCTGAAAGCCAGTCAATATCTTCAGAGACGTAGGAGAAGCAACGCAGCAGCCTGGAGGCACGCTGGCCGACATAGCTGTGGTCCGGGGTCTTGATGCTTACATCTGCTGGACAGATTACGACGGTGTTTGGAAGTCTTTGATTCCATGGTGGGAGAAATTCACTTGTGCACATCGACCAATCTCTTTCAACAAAGGTGCATAGCGACTCACACCCCTCCCAATATCGAGAGAAGGACACTTTTTGACAACGGTGTGTTAGATGGATCTCCATTTGCGATAATTGATAGGCGGAGACATGACGGGGAAGCTTCCTTCTGCCAAAGGCGGTGAGAAGGTCTCCTGGATCCGTTGAGCTGGCCTTCGTACATTGTAAGAAGCAGCAACAAGCTCCGGTTCAACTCCGTCTCTGTCCATTCTTTCATTTTAACAGTGCAAAGGGTCCTTTTCATTTATCATCGAGTCATAGAAATAAAGAGCAACATGGCGGACTCAAAGAACAAGTACTCGGTGATCCTTCCCACCTACAACGAGCGGAAGAACCTCCCTATTATCTGCTGGCTAATCCAGAAGACTTTCAACGAGAAGTGAGTACTTCTATTCTTTAAATTTCTTGCGCTTAGAAAGCAATGTATCTAACAATTGGTTTCTGCTACAGTAACCTTGATTGGGAGATCATTATAGTGGACGATGGCTCCCCCGACGGCACACTCGAGATTGCCAAACAACTCCAGAAGCTCTATGGTCCTGAGCACATTATCCTGAAGCCTCGTGCAGGCAAGCTCGGGCTTGGAACCGCCTACGTGCACGGTCTGCAGTTCACCACTGGCAACTTCGTCATAATCATGGACGCCGATTTCAGCCACCACCCCAAGTTCATCCCGGAGATGATCAGGATCCAGAAGGAGACCAAGGCCGATATCGTCACCGGAACGAGATACGCCAAACGGGGAAATCTGCGGGGAGGTGTCTACGGTTGGGATCTGTTCCGCAAGTTTACGTCGCGCACGGCGAACTTGATCGCGGACGTGATGTTGATGCCCGGTGTCAGCGACCTCACGGGCAGTTTCCGGCTGTACAAGAAGCAGGTGCTGGAGAAGGTTATCACTAGCACCCAGAGTAAGGGATATTCTTTCCAGATGGAGATGATGGTCCGCGCCAAGGCCATGGGATACAAGGTGGAAGAGTGCCCGATTACCTTCGTCGACCGACTCTACGGAGAGAGCAAGCTGGGAGGGGACGAGATTGCTGAATATCTGAAGGGCGTTTTCACGCTGTGGCTGAAGGTCTGAATGTCCTGGGGATTCTCGTCCCTGAAGAAGTTAGCGTAACCGGGGGAGGCTGTTACTGCTAATGGCCTCCTATTCTTCTCATTTACATTTGGACTTACTTGATCGTCGTGTATGCTATACCCTGATGGATTTCATAATTTCCTTCATAATTTATTGGACGGTAGTTAGACCGTCGTTCCGAAGGAATTAGTTGTCAGCTTGCTGTACATTATGCATAATTGAATTGATGGGAATGAACAAAAAATCACAAAATTGTCTTCCATTTCTGACGATGCATGGGCGCAATTGTGGTTCCACAGGATTATTGCTGTAGTAAGCATTCAGTTAACATCGGACAGATCTCAGATGGATTTCAGATAGCCGGCGACCCTTGCGCTCAAGTCGCGCCTTGCTTCATCTTCATCATCACCATTTAGAGCATGGCTAGCTCCGGGAACAACTCCGCTATGCTCAGAATCCCAGATCTCTTTTTGTGCCCCTCCATTAGTTGCATTCTTCCATCTCTGCAGTAACTTCTCTTTATCAACCCAATCGGGCGCGTATTGATCTTTGCCCGAATACAGCACGAGTAAATTTGTCTTGAGTAGACCTTGAGATGCAACCACCCCAAACGTCTCTCGAAGGCGTTTATCAGTCAGGTCCGAACTGAACAGATCATCCTCGAGAGGGTTCTCCGGGCTATCAGGGCTAGCCAGACTCAGAAACCTGGAGCTGCTGACGGGCGTGTCTGCCGGCCAGTCAAGTCGAGCAGTCATGGAAAGCGGCAGAACGGTCTCGACTTTGTCTGCCGTATATGGCATCATCTTTGCCATATTGACAAGCTGATCATAGCATCCAAGTACTGCATTTGGGGGATCTTTCGCCGTTCCCGTCTTCAGCTTGTGAAGGAGAGCCTCGCGGTCTGAAACGGGAGCTTGGAGAATTGCACCGTCGACTTCAGGTCGGACGAGATGTTGTAGGCCATCATCAAAGTCAGGATTGTGAATGGTCGGATTGGGCGCATATAAGTAGTGTAGGACATCCTGACTACCGGTGGAATGACCCATGATCACGATCTTCCTGGTCCCATCCGAGGCAGCGGGATGGGAGGATTTGTATTTCTGTACGTACTTCACACACTGGGCGATCTCCTCGACGTCTTTGTCCAGACTGCTCATTCCCCATCCCGTATAAGATGAAGACAGAAGCAAGTTGAAAACAGACCATTCTGTTGGTTCTAGAGCTGCAACGAGATCCCGCACATAGCGGACAGTACCCAGGCCATCCGTTAAGCCGCCAATGAAGAGCAGACTGTGTGGCTTGCTCCCTGGCTTAGATGTATGTTCAAAAGCAATAAGTCTTGGTGACTGCAGTCAGGAAATCATCTTTATCAGCTCATGTCAATGCAAATATAGTATAACCATCATGGGTTTTCATACATATTGGTGCATAACACCAGGCTGATCTGGAGAGTACGTAGGCATATTCAGGTCACAGGCCGGGAGATGGCCGATTCTTGGTGGGTAATGTGACGGTAGAGATAAGTAACACAAAATTGGTGTTTATCAATGAGGACTAGGATAATTGAGATGATTCGAAGAGTTACTGGAAAGAATAATGTTTGTGAGCCACCATTAATGGTGTTCAACATCCCTTTCGTGCCCCACTCGAGGGGGGGCTGAGATTAGATAGCATGATTGTGTAACGATGGTACGGATAGGTAATAAACATCACTGCTACTGATTTGGTGTCTGGAGTCGCGACGAAAAATATAGAAATATTTTCTTTAGTTTCTATCTATTCGAAAGTAAAAATATATGATGCAGCAACATCTTATAGAACGTACTAATTGATGAAGGGCGTACAACTGGTTTGGTCCTTGACAATCATATACAGCGCGTCATCTTTGTAACCAATTTGGTAAGTTGCGTAATTTATACGACCGCGGCCAAGACCAGAGTGCTTTTTCATTCGCTCCACCATCCACCTTGAGGGACTGTATATCCTGGATGCAACTGAACACGAACTAAATTCATATCGTGTTTCTATTTACTATGAATGTACTCATCTAACCAGGTGCCGATTTGTGTTGAGTGGTGACCCAGTTCTGCCTTTTGTCACGTCAGTTCGTGTTCATCCCTGCGGTCTGGGATGATCATATAGTCTCGGCGAGCTTAGCAATTTTCTTCTTATTTTCTGATCGCAACTATCTCTGGCATATATTCCATAATATATATGTCCACGAAGTGTGTTTGAACATTTCTTACTTCGAATGGCTCGTGCGCGCAGGTCTGGGCGCCTGTCAGGCGCAAGAACTAAATATACTGACGATCCATTCGAACTCGCCGGAATTAGCGGAGAGTCAGGGTCGGAAGACCAAGCTGAAGCACCACACGCGAGAGGGAAGAGGAGGGCAGCACAAGATGACTCGTCCGATGAAGACTTTGCGGAAACGGGAGATGATGGCGAAAACGATGAGGATGAAGATGAAGGCGAAGCTTTCGAGGCAGATGTTGGGACGTCGCCTCCTGGAACCGAAGCTTATGATGAAGATGAAGAAATGATGGATGTTGATGATAGACCTACTCGAAGGACGGCCCCAGTGAGAAGCTTTCGACCGAGGAAGAGAAGACAAGATGGCGCAGTCGAAGTCCGCGCAGAAGATACACATTCTCGCGGTATCTGGAATCCTATTGAACATGTTGGCAAGTCTACGCATCTCAAATTGCTGTTCGGGACAGACGAACGTGACCGTCTGGCAATGGCATATGCTAGAGATCGATGGTTTCGCGGCGTTGACTCTGGCTTCCCAACTCGGATGTCTCTGGATGAAGGGGAGACAATGTCTGATTATGGCTATGGAGCAACGTTTGGTGTCCACCCGGATGATGCAGAAAGAGAGGCAACTAATGGTTGGGACTGGTATTATCAAGAAGACTTTGGTGGAAGATTCAGAAAAAGACAGCACATTGAGAAGATCGAGGAGGAGGAAGCGCGGAGCAGATATTTACCGCAGACAGATAAACAGAAACATACTGTTATTGTCGGTCCAGCCGACTCGAGGAAAACTTACGAGTTGGGACAGTATGAATCGCTTGATTTCGGTGATGCCTGGGGCGATGTTAAGGCTAGAAATAAGAAAGACGCGCCAGCTTCTGAAGATTCCGAGTCTCGACCTGCTTCCTCCCGCGCGTCAAATAGAACAACCTCCGATGGACCTGCGGAGAAGAGGAAGGTGAGAGAAGGATGGATTCTTAACCTAGGCAATAAGGTCCAATGTCTAGCTTGGGCCCCGAATCAAGCCGGTCTCACGCAGTACCTAGCTATTGTTGTACCCATAACTGAGAAACAGAAGGAGGTTCATCCCAAACCGATGGAGCCCAAAGGCGCACCTGCATTTACGCCTTCAGAAGGGACACCAGCCGCCTTGCAGATATGGGCATTCAGGGCCAAGAAAGACAATTCTTTTACAAGGAGACTTGACATGAGTGTACGACCTAAACTAAGACTGGTCATATGTACTGACTGGGGTGATCTGAGGCGTATACATTGGTGCCCAATAGCGCGGCAGAATCGGGAGGAAGATGATGAGGACGTTTCTAAGAATCTTGGACTCCTGGCCGGTGTGTGGGGAGACGGCAGGGTAAGAGTACTTGATATCAAGTTGAGTCGGAATCCAAACTCGACTGAATACTGTAAGTAAAAGAGAGGAATACTCGTGCAGATATCCTTGACTAACAGAGGGCAGATAAGATGCATTCTCCAGCATTTGAGTCGAAGCCTCCTTCAACGATCTGCACGTGCATGACTTGGTTGTCTCCTACGGATATTGCTACCGGTTCTGCAAACGGTTTCCTTGGAATATGGAGCATCTTGCCCTCTAAGGACCAGAAGCTGGAGACGGAAGCTCTGCCTTACATCTACCAGCGATATCATACTACTTATATTTTGAGCGTCGACTCCGCCTACCCAACACATGCACATCTTATCGCAACCACATCTATGGATGGAGAAACGCGCTTATCCTCTCTTCTAGACCACCAAAAAGACACTGTAGAAACTACTCGAATGCGGATGGGTTCTGCACAGCTCTCATACTCACCGTTTCTCCAAGCGTTTTTCTCCAGTGATGAGAATGATTTCGCACGGCTACTTGCTGTCCGACGCTTCTATTCGACAACTGCTGTGGCAAGATTGCCTAGTACCGTGACTGCGCTAGCACAGTGCAGTTTTTGGCATCCGTCTGCACTGCTGGGATGCGCAAGCGGTACAGTTGTTGCAGCGAACCCACTGAGAAGACTCTTGTACACCAAGGAAAAACATTGGCAACAGACGTGGTTCGCGCACGAGTGGGTATCTGGAAAAACCGACGAGAGTTCAGGCATCAGTAGGTTCCATGATGGGTTCAAAGCCGAGAGCGTCAGTTTGCTTCGTAACTTGATGGGAGATCGAAAGTTGATCAATGGCACTATGATCATCACGATTTACGACGAGCCTACGCACATCACGGCATTGTCTTGGAATCTTAGCAAGAGATGCGCTGGATGGGCCAGTGCTGGCATGGGGTGCGGGCTGGTCAGAGTGGAAGATCTGGCCATATGATTTGTAACAGGATTCATCTTTCCGTGGTCGTATGGGAATCTCAATTCAAGAATAACATTTTCAGGACGGCATAGGTCGTCTAGATCATTTGTGTTATGGAGCCATGGATGTAGGGATTTCACCTTTTGGAGAATCCAAGACGGGAGAGAGCGGGGTCATTGTGCATTATAATTATAGCATGATGTAAAACTAGTCTAGGAGATGTTTACTTAGCTTGATAGAAGAGAAAGCCAGACCTATTAAAATCTAATTTGCGTCGGGATCGTCGAGATGATTTTCAGGGGCGCAGCTGTTGGTGTCCAGCCACACTTTAACCGCCGTCACCTCTGCACATCGTCGGTCTTTCCGTCTCGACGATCCAGATCATCAGGCATCAGGTTGAGATGCGATAGGTGGGAAACGAAATAAAAAAAGGCGCACAGTTTAGCCTATCTGCCAATGATTAGCTCTTGATGTTTCATCATGAGTCTATGAGTAGCGAGGAAATCGTGGCTGGGCCAAACGATGGGACTTGTTTCCCAGCCTCCCGACAACCAAACAAGTCCACCAAGCGGATGAATCTCCACGGCGATGATGGGAGAGCTAGCAAGGCTACCCAGCCATCGCAAATTTGATCGTAGTTATAATAGAGCTAGAGATTTCTTCGACTCTCCTCATTGCCAATTAACTTGTTCTCTTGCAGATTTCTTTACGAGAGATCTCCGCTAAAGAACTTTAAGACAGTGGTGCATTGATTTTCAATGTGCAGAATTTATTTCTTTGTTTTTCTTGTTTACTCTTTTTGATACTGAACATAATTTTGTTTCCTTGATTCTATACACTGACTATTGAATCAATCATGCATTTCAACACCGCGACGATCCTTCTGGCCATCTCGTCGCTCACGGCTGCTGTCCCCATTGCGAACCAGCAGAATGGTGCATCTCTTGAGCGAAGAAAGCTCCCATATTCTGTTGTGGCTGTTGATGGAAGCTCTCAGACTACTACTACTTCACCTCTGATTGAGACCAAGACGGTTGACACGACGAAGTACATCACGATTCCTGCTTCTTCCACTTCACCGACTGCAACACCTCTTCCATTCATCCCAGGAGGTCCCTTGAACAGAACGCAGGAGGTGGGCTACTCTCGCAAAGCGCGCAGAACAATGAACGCTACATCCAATGGAGCCATCCCAGTCCGGAGATTTTCGCCCTCCGTTGAGTCTGTGAACGCTTCCTCTTGGCCCAACCTGAAGAGCCGCAGCCAGAATGAGACATTTGGTGCTTCTGCTCCGCTTTACATTCGGTCTGCATGGACGAATGGCCATGCAGTTAACTTAACCACCAATATTGGTCGCAGAAGCTGGAATGGCACCTACCGGGTTCCTGTCTCTGTTCCTAAGCTGGCTCGTAGCGAAGTTGAAGAGGAACCGCTCAACTGGACCGTGAGCACTCTTCACGTCAGAAGCTCGAACGCTACTTCTCTCAAGGCTCGCAGCTTCAACGCGAGTAGCGAGCACAAGTTTGAAGTCAGAGGCTGGAACAGAACCCACACTCCTATTCCAGTCCCATCTCTTAGCAAGGCTAGCAAGGCCTCTTTGAACAGCTCATCTCCCATCTCTCTTCTACCTCTCCCTCAACAGCCTCACGACTCCGTCGCCCCGGACACTGTTCCTGCAATTGCACAGCCTCAGCACTAGGGCGACATTTAATGAACGATGATGTGAAATGTTGACGATCCACATGATACATATTATGGAAGTTTCCACTGCACATACGGAACATTGAGGAAGTTGCATACACACGGCGCTTGATTGTTTATGACTTACGCTTATGGATTAATGGGTTGGATATTGGTCCAGAATGAGATCAGTATTGCTGGGTTGTGATAGAATTGTGTTTTTCTTTTCAGGGAATATAGATTGCCATGATGTATGATTAGTTTAGATAGAAAAATTCATACTAGGAAACATAGATATTACAATGATCGCAATCTAGCTCTTACATACATAGAACCAAGAAGTCATCTACAATTTTGAGGTTCTCTCGTGCTATAGTCTCAGTTACTTAATAGCCGCAATAGTGAGAAGAGCACTTGCAATCTTGCATTATTTTATTCTTAGACCCTGGGGACCGCTTCTATTGAATATTGAAAACATTATCGGGCGTTGTTCAGTAGACTCGCCTCTTACGTCAGCAATCAAGACAACATGGCGCGTTACCTCTGCTCAATGTTTTAAATAACTTCAGATGAGAATATAATGAAAGATTCCTTTCATTATTATACCAGGATGACGATCTAACACGGATGCACTGGTTGACGAGGGATATGAACGTAGAAGCGTCTAGAGAGCAGGTAAACTGAAAGGTTCCCCGGCACACGAGGCTAGCGCGAGAGCCGCTGGGCCTTCTATCAGGCCGGCGAGCTGGTGCAACTCCCCGACCCCGGATCAAGATTATATCTATCGCATGTCCTCCTCGCGCGCCGTCTCTCCTCCGTCTCCTCAATTATATGGCATGAGAACCTTGTGAATTGCCATCTTGCCAACCAGTCACTACCTTGCGCAATTATCGTTGAAGTGATTCCAAGCGTGTTCCTCTCCTGGAGGTACCCTCCCAGGTACGATGGCTAGCACCACTTCCGCCACCGAGGAACAGAGCCGCCTGCTCGAGGAGGCTCTGGGAGTGGTACGACAGCAGTCGCATATGATGCGAAAATGCCTAGAGACTCCAGGAAAGCTAATGGATGCGCTCAAATGCGGGTGAGTGAGAAGCAGCCAGTCTGGCAGCAGGCAGCCAGATTGCGCAACCTTAATGAACCGATTGCTTGCTGACAATCTGCCTACGGAATAGCTCGACCTTGGTCTCAGAATTACGGACGCCCAGTCTGGGCCCGAAGCAATATTATGAGCTTTACATGGCCGTCTTTGATGCGTTGCGACACCTGTCTGTTTACCTGCGCGAAAGCCACCCGGTGAATCATCTCGCCGATCTCTATGAGCTTGTCCAATATGCGGGCAATATCGTTCCTCGTCTGTACCTCATGATCACAGTAGGTACGGTCTACATGTCGGTGGAAGATGCTCCGGTCAAGGAGATCATGAAGGATATGATGGAGATGAGTCGGGGTGTCCAGCATCCTATCCGGGGTCTGTTCCTGAGGTACTACCTCTCTGGTCAGGCGCGGGATTATCTACCCACTGGATCAGGAGATGGCCCAGAAGGCAACTTGCAGGACTCCATCAACTTCATTCTGACCAACTTTGTGGAAATGAATAAGTTATGGGTCAGGTTACAACATCAGGGACCCTCCAGGGAACGGGAGCAGAGGACGCAGGAGAGGCGGGAGTTGGAATTGCTTGTGGGCAGCAACATTGTCCGGCTGAGTCAATTGGTCGATCTAGAGACGTATAAGTCAGTCATTCTGCAACCTCTGCTGGAGCAGGTGGTTCAATGCCGTGATGTCTTGGCGCAGGAGTACCTCCTCGAAGGTAAATACAGTCTGTTCTTGATGGTGCCTCTGATACTAAGTTGTTCTTCTAGTCATCACGAAGGTATTCCCTGATGAGTACCACCTCCACACCCTAGATCTGATGCTCTCCGCTATTGCGAGACTCAACCCGCATGTGGATATGAAGAAGATCGTTATTGGACTCATGGACCGACTGTCGTCTTATGCGGCTAGAGAGTCAGAGGCGACAGAGGACCCAGCAGTGAAGCAGAAGGCTGAGGAAGCATCTGTCACAAGGCTACTGGAGAAACTCAAGGTCTCCGGGAATGCGAAGGGAGAAGAAAGTACCCAGCCTGGTACCGTCCAGGAAAATGGTACCAAGGCCGAAGAGCCATCCGAAGCGCCAGAGGAGTCCGCGAAGCCATCGGAGGAAAAGCCAGCGACAAACGGAGAGAACGGCGTTACGAAAACAGGCATTCCGGCCGACATCAAGCTATACGAAATCTTCTATGAGCAGGTTGTTAATCTGATTAAGACTCGGGGTTTGCCGATTCAGGACGCCCTGGCACTATTGGTGTCTCTTGTCAATCTTGCATTGTAAGACTCATGCATAATCTGCGCAAGTAGACATACTAACAGCTCATAGGAACATCTATCCTGACCGTCTAGGTAATGACAGACACGCTGTTTCACACCTTATGGTACCTGATAGCTTTGCTCACCATGTTAATAGAATACGTCGACCAAGTCCTCGAATATGCCACTCAGAAGACTGCCGAATATACCGACCATGCCGACCTTCATTCGACACCAGCACAGCAGAACCTCTTGAATCTCCTCCTTTCCCCCGTTCGATCATACCACTCTATTTTCACAGCCCTAACCTTGCCCAACTATATACCCCTCCTATCATCACAGTCTTACTCCACGCGCAGATCGGTAGCTGCGGAGGTAGCTCGTAGTCTCCTGCGTAATAAGACTCTGGTCACCACGTCAGAGAACCTCGACAGGGTTCTACAGGTGCTGAGGGTCCTGATTAAAGAAGGCATGCAGCAACAGGTGGGATATCCTGGATTGTCATCCCAGAGACGTGGAGGGGAGACGGATGAGACGATCGAGGAGCAAGGATGGCTTGCTAGATTGGTGCACCTGATCCAAGGACCTGACAATGACACCCAGTTAAAGGTGAGATTAGCAGTGAGACAGCCTGAATTGCGTGAACGTCACTAATAAAATCCGTGCAGCTCCTTCAAGCCACTCGCAAGGCATATGCAGATGGCGGCGAACGAATCCGTTATACCACCCCAGCCATCATTACGGTCTCGTTGCGGCTTGCTCGCAAGTTGAAATCCCGGGAGCATTTTGACGACAACTGGCAAGGCCAATCTTCGACTCTCTACCGATTCATGCACCAGTGCATCAGCAACCTCTACCAGCGGGTAAATCCCGGCTGTGCCGACCTTGCCCTACGTCTGTTTGTCATGTGCGGTGAGATCGCCGATCAGACAGGCTTCGAAGAGTTCAGTTATGAGTTCTTCGCGCAAGCGTTCACGATCTATGAGGATGCGATCAGCGACTCGCGAGCACAGTTCCAAGCAGTGTGCATCATCGCTGGTGCTCTCAGTCGGACGAGAGGATTTTCCAAGGAGAACTACGACACTCTGATCACGAAGGCCGCCTTGCACGGAAGCAAGCTCCTCAAAAAGCCAGACCAATGTCGCGCGGTGTATCTAGCAAGCCACCTATGGTGGATCGTCGAGGACCCTCAGAGAGAGGAAGATGCAAAGAACGTAAGTCACCTCTCCATTTCTCCCTTCCACGCACGAACGAACGAAGCTAAACCAATCTCAAACAGCTCTACCGCGACGGCAAACGCGTTCTTGAATGTCTCCAACGTGCACTCCGCGTTGCCGACGCCTGCATGGACACTGCCGTATCCGTTGAACTCTTCGTGGAAATTCTCAACCGCTACGTTTACTACTTCGACCAAGGCAACGAGACCGTCACAACGAAGTATCTTAACGGTCTCATCGAGCTGATCCACTCGAACCTGCAGACCAACCAGGGTGAAGCCAACTCCAGCCTGGAAGCCCCGAAACGCCATTTCGAGCGCACCCTGGACTATATCCGATCGAGAGAATATGAAGGTGTGGTCACTGAGGCGAGGACGTGATCGAGCAGAAGGAGAAGGGAGGAAGTGAGATGAAGTCTTCGTATATGCATCGTGTATGTTATGATGTGTAAGAGAGGGAGGTGGACAGCGATGTAAAACGCAAGCGTGAATGATATTGTAACCAACCCAACACCCCCTTTTTCTCATTTCATTTCTCTTTTCCAGCACCACCAACTTGTTTGTACTTGCAGTATACCATGCGTTAGTCTAATGCGATGGCATTATACCAGCATCATTAAATGTGTTCCTCAATCTTTGTTCTTTTCCCTCTCTTCTAAATAGAAATATCTATTCTAGCTATATGAGTATACGCCTCTATCTATCCCCCTAATATGTCATACCACAGTTTTACACTACCCCCTAAGAAATCTACGCCAAGCATATATACGAAGGACAGACGGGACCATAGAATGGAAAGAGGGAAAAGTAAGGGCATACCGAAACAGCCATCCCATATCTGGTTATTTCAGCGCCCCATATCAATGTCATTTGTCATTGGCTTCATGAGTGAAAAAGCCCTGCCTTTTGCATAAAAACAAAGCAAGAGTAGAAAACTCAACAATGCAGAGAAGAGGATGCACTACCTCTTCCCGACTACATACAATACACGGTGATGGGGTAAAACAAAGAAAATTCAATACCGGGGTAGGAAAGACAAACGCGTACGGGACAACTCAGACCCCTTTCATACAAGTGGGATGAGGACTCGTGAGGAATATGAGAACATGCAATTGCTGATCACGGAGGTTACGCTTTCTCCATGGGAATCGCTGCATAACTGTGAATGTGCATACATAACAAGAGTAGCACGAGGATGAGAGAACAAGGGAGGTAGAATAATCGAACAGAGAGTCGAAGTGACTCGAAACAATGACGCCACGGTGCTCCGGAAAACAAAACCAGGTAAGCAACCGAAATGCATGAGAGGAAAAGAGAAGCTAGATCAGCTGTGCTGAAGGGAGAAGATCAAGCTCAAAAGCCCGCCGTCGGCGAAGAATACTGTCGCCCAGCCGTTCCGATACCGCCAAATGCAGGGAGGCTATTGCTAGGAACTGGGCTACCGATATCGCCAGGGGCGATACTACCCCGATGGCCCGACAGAGAACTGTTGTTGTCTGGCTCGAACTTTACAGATTTACCATTCTCACCCTCATCCTTAATGATGAAAGTGCCGCCGCCGTTCTGGTGATTGCCTTCCGTATCACAAATATCCAACATCTCTGCAAGAGAGATCGGAGGTTCGTTGGGAGGTCTCAGCTGATCGACCTGCGTCAAGATCTGATTGACGTGATGGAAGCCTGCAGTTCCCTTCGACGTGGGACTCAGTGTGTTAAGCTGCTTGCAAGCCTGGATGACCAGCAGCCGGATAGTGACAGGGCGAGACGTATGAGCGCGATGATGCCCACTAACACCAAATGCATTACTCGCCCAGCCACTCCCTAGTGTATGTTAGTATTTTATTCAATATGACTAGTACAGAGAACCACTACTAACCTGGTCCAGCTCCCCATGATTGTGCTCCTGGGAATGCAGAGGCCCCGAAGGGCAACTGCGGTGCCCAGGTGCTCGAACTACCGGGGAAACTTGGATGTTTCGGTACTACTAGGAGCTGTCAGCATGTCTGTTTCAAAGATCACATATCGAACTATAAACTTACCGCTAAGAGGATCCGTGAAGAACGGCGATCCACCGAAACTAGCACGAGCGGGGCCTTGGAATGATCCTGGAATGGCGCTTGCACCTGGCAATGATTGAGAAAGGCTTGACATGAATGGGACATCCGAATCATCAAGAAGCGCACTGCTGCCCAGATGAGCACTGAGGTCATCAATATCAGACTGAGATGGCCGTGCTCCTTCCTTCTGTTGATCGTGAGGGCTGGTGCTCGATGGCCTCTTGATTGCAGACGGTCGTGAGATATGCAGAGTCTGTGCCTGTGAGTCAAGAGATGATCTTTCAAACGAACCGGACGTGTGTCGAGAATGAGCTTGTGATCGGGCGCCTTGTGTAGGAAGGGAACCGCCAATTGGCTGCTGGCCGTGGAAAGGTAATCCATGACCCAGATCCAGAGGGAATCCTCGCCCCGGGGGTACTGGACGGCTCCCATTGACACCAGGAGGGACTGGAATACCATTTGGTGCCGGGAAGCCTCTGAATTGGCTGCCCATGGGGCCAGATGTAGACGGATACATAGGTATCTCATGGCCCATAAACGGACGTGGTGCCAAACCGGGTGGATTAGGCGGCAACCCATTGACACCGGGGAACCCAAGAGGCGGTCCTCTTCCTGCAGCTCCAAGAGGAGACAATGGAGCTGACGGCTGAGGATGATGTAGAACTGGCTGCTGCCCAGAGCCTTTGAACGATGCCGCACTCGAGCTCGCTGTGCGGGGGGATACTGGCGTCTGGGACAATTCCGTGCCGGCTGGTTGAGACCTTGGAGAAGATGTATGAGATCCCTGTTGAGATGGCTGGCGAGCGCGCATGGGCGTCGGAGCTTTGGGAACCACTGGCGTGGCGATCTGAAAATGCGGAGAATGAAGACCCTGAGGATGCTGCAAGCCTGGTGGTAGGGGGATGGGGCCTGACTGCGACGTCCGTTTTGCAGACGCTTGTCCGTCTCGCTTGATGTTCTCCTTGGCCTCCATGTCCTTCTTCGCTTGTTCCTCTCGAGCCTTCCGCTCGCGCTCTTCCTTGGCCTTCTTCTCTCGAGCTTCACGTTCTTCCCGTTCTTTTCTCTTGGCCTCTTCTCGCTTCTTCTTTTCGCGTTCCTTCTGTTCTCGTTGCTTGCGCTCGGCCTCTGCCTGTCGCTCTCTTTCCTCCTGAAGCCGTTTTTGTTTCTCTGCTTCCTTGCGCAGACGCTCTTCCTCCTGCGCCTTCTTCTCGGCTTCCTTCTTCTTGCGCTGCTCTTCACGCTTCCGTCGCTGCTCTTCTTGCTTCTTCTCTTCGAGCGCTTTGGCGGCGGCTTCTTCTGCGGCTTTCTCAGCCTCTCGGCGAGCCCGTTCTTCCTCCCTGGCCTGTTTCTGCTGTCTCTTCTTGTCCTTCTTCTTCTGAGCTTCTCGTGCCTTCTTTGCATTTCGTTGCTCGTTCAACGTCTGTTCTTCCATTAACTCCTGAAGAAGCTTTTGCTGACGCTGTTCTGCCACTTTTTCCCGATATGCTGTCAATACGCGCTGTTCGAACATCCGGGCAGCAAATATTTGAAACATTCGCCTTCCCTCCTCCATACGCTGTTCTTCGGTCATAGCATCCTAAGTACGGGTTAACATGCATTCAAAACATAGTAAACTGATAGTGCAGACCATTTCATCTTCCTCGTACTCTTCCTCATCTTGACTATCATAGTCCTCATCTTCCTCATCGTCATAGTCATCCTCATCCAGAGGGCCATGATTATGACCAGCGTGAAGGGACTGATGTGCCGAGGCAAGTCTGTACTGGGTGTCTTCCTCTCGTTGCATTCGACGCTCGGCCAACTGCTCCATCATGTCGATAAAGTGTTTACCATCGTTTTTGAGCAGATCATCTGCCACTGTGAGAATTCCATCTACCGATATAATGTTAGTATATGTACAAGTTGGCGCTGTATAATTTCAATTAGGGACCCCGTACCCTTGACTGTAAGACTATTTCCAAACGCGAAAAAATCCGCACGAGCACTTCGCGTTGCTTCGTCCTCGAGCTCCTCGTCACTATATGGCTCGTCATCCTCTTCATCTTCATCATACTCCTCTTCTAGCTCTTCCTCATCATCGGGTAACTCGTGCACTCTGCCATCGGAAGGGTGATGATGATGGTGGTGGTGATGATGATGATGCCCTGATATATGACTATGTCGATCCAGTGAACGTAGGGGGGGTTGATAGAGTCGTGGAGGAGGTACGATGGGTGCACCATTCTCGAAGGAACCTTGGTTGTTGTTCGCATACTGTTCGAGCTCTTCGTAGTACGCGTCGTAAAGAACCTCCAGTTCCTCCTCGATCGCAGTTCGTTTCCTCCCACAAACCGTGCAGCTGCATGAATGCTTCTGCTGCTCCTTCATCTTCTTTAGAACCGCATCCTTCTCCACCTTGACTAGCTGGCGCCGCTCTTCCTCGCCCAGCTCCAGCCAAAAGGTCTTGATGTTCTCGCGCTCTTCCTGGGTAGAAGTGTTCCAAATGCGATCCTTGGATACCTTCTGTGCAGATCGGAGAGCAGCATTTGATATAGGAGGAGGTTGGGTGCGAGATGTTGTGGCAGAGAGAGACGTCGAGCTCTCTTCGGCTAAATTATGAGAGCCGGAACGGCCTTTCTTTCCCTTTTTCTTTTTGGATTTCTTGGTCGTAGATCTGTGCGCCTGGTCCCCGGGTTCCTTCTCATCGTGTGACTCATGACCCTGCTGATGCACAACTCCATTCTCGTCCTCGTAGAAGTATACTTCACCGTCGGCGGGCTCGTAGTTATCGCCATCGTCGACTTCTTTCTGTACGTTGTGAGAGTCGTATGTTGCCTCTACGGGGGAAGTTTCATCACTGATCCGGTGTCCGTTCTGGCTTGCGGCGTCTGTCTTCACATATCCATTATTGAGCTGCTGCTCCGCTGCTAGCCGGGCTGCTTGTTTCTGCCTTCTCTTCTGCTTCTTCCGGTTCACAGATGGCGCTGCATTCTCTGTTGTTTGTTCGTCACTGTTTGCTTTCAGACTCTGCGCATCCTGATCTGGCCCATCACTGGTCGTCGTTGTGGGCATGCTGGTGGATGAAGCGGGACTGAGACTGCTTTTGTTGCTCTCGGAAGCGGGTGCTGGCTTCAGCATAGATTTCAGGCTCATTCGCGCGTCTGTTGTCGCAGCCTCCTTGGGCAAGGGACTCGGCGCGGCGGTTTGTCGTTTCGAAGTCGCCGGCATGCTGCTGTTTGATATGGGACGGCGTGTCAGAACGGCGACAGACAGCACATAGATGAGATGGACGGAGAAACAGAGAAGGTCCTTGGAACTCAGGAGACACAGAACAAGGCACCAACCGTGATGTTCAGAGGTTCTGGTCGAAATTCTAGAGAAGCCCCTCCCAGGGATTGGACTAGAACGGGCGGAGGTGCTAGGAAGAAATGGGGGGTAAAAAGCTCCAGGCGGGCCGGCCCCGGGCGTCGGAGTCGGAGTGGAAGGGGACTCTGGCGGAGGAACGGAGGGGGATCGTCGATAACACGATTGGAAGTGCCTGTCTATCGTCACGAAGCAAGCGCAACGAGAGATCCTTTGGTGGTGGACGTAGATGGGTTTGGATGGTGGATCTTGACGCCGGCCTTGGGCGCCCTGGAGAGACTCTGGATGGCCGTCGTGCCGCTGCCGCAGACGCCGCAAGCGAGCCCCGGTACGGTATCCGTATGGTAACGCCGTGACAGCTGGAGCAGAAACAACAACGGCTGATCTGCCCATCACCAGTTGACCCGTTCTGCGCGACATCAGACTATTGCGGGCATCTCGACTCATTCGCGGCTGGTAGCTCTGATTTCTCTCTGTTCGATGTGCTTGGTACGGCAGTCTGCCCCTCTCGTGTATTCCGACGGCAGAGACACTTCCCGTCTGGTCTCAGGTTTCCCCCGGGTCTCAGACACGCCAACTACTTCCAGGCCGCCCATCATCCTCAGCTGAACAACCACACCCCAATCGGCGGTTAATACCTTCAACGACTCTCTCCCTATCTGACCTCCAAAGGGTACTCGTGTCGTCTTTTTTCTCGACCTTCGTACCTCCGTTCGTTGCAGATTTCGACCATCCCTCGTTACGAACTGTTTCCCAGTAACTGGCCTCGCCCGACCATAAGACACCCGCGTTGAGACCCGATCTCCTTGGCCCTGTTCACGTAGCAGAGGAATCAAAACATACGCCAGAGGGTGCTGTCAACGGCCTGCCATACCTGCTGTCTTACATCTCAACTAGCAGACTCACTTTCGGCTCTCCGTTTTCGATCGCGACGGTGCCTACATACCGCCATTGAGCTGAGCGGTGGCCTCCTAGTCGGCTTCGTGTGGACTGTTATCCGCTCTAGAACGTCTGCTTGATTTAGGACCTGGAGGTCTCAGCTACCGGTAGCCATGGCGCAACAACCGACGGACAATGTCATGCGAAGGTACGTGAATACACATCTGGTTATGGGAGAAGTTTGCATAGACATTTCATCGTCGACCCTATCAAACTTCATCCTTAAAACTAGTTGCGATTATCATTTCCGTGCAATCTCTGGTTGAGATGCATGTCAAGGCTGTTGATAGTGCTGTCGGTGTATCCGCGCCAGTCGCGTGCTCCCTGAAGCGGCAAACCTCGGGCATTTCTCTCTCATCTATGATAAAATATCTACACTGTACTATGTGGCTTTCATCACCAGAGTATAATCACTAACAGCTAGGATGTAAACAGGAAGCTGGTCATTATAGGGGACGGTGCTTGTGGAAAGACTAGTCTTCTAAGTGTGTTTACTCTGGGGTACTTCCCAACAGTACGTGTATCCCCGTGCCCCTCAAAACATGTTTGTCAGCATGCTAACCATCACTCCTCAACAGCATTATGTCAGTATCCCTCATTGACTAGGAGCCTATAAGTCTACCTTTACTAACATCTTTGTCAGGTCCCAACTGTGTTCGAGAACTATGTGACAGACTGTCGCGTAGATGGCCGGTCAGTTCAGCTTGCATTGTGGGATACAGCTGGTCAAGAGGACTATGAACGTCTCCGGCCGTTGGCATATTCTAAAGCACATGTGCTCCTGATTGCATTTGCCGTAGATACGCCGGACTCTCTAGAAAACGTGAAGCACAAGGTACGTGGAAGAAAGACAGATCTCTATGTTCGCAGCTTATGATCACGCATCGTTCTCTAACTCATGGAGCAGTGGATTGAGGAGGCCAATGAGCGGTGCCCTGGTGTTCCCATCATCTTGGTTGGATTGAAGAAGGACCTTCGCGAAGATGCGGTCGCCATCGAGGAAATGAGAAAGAAGTCCTTGCGCTTCGTAACCCCCAAGGAAGGAAGTGACACGGCGACACAGGTTGGTGCGCGGAAGTATCTCGAATGTTCGTCCTTGACTGGCGAGGGTGTCGACGATGTCTTCGAGGCTGCTACGCGAGCAGCACTTCTCACGTTTGACAAGCAGAAGAGCTCCTGCTGTACGATCCTATGACCGGTCTGACCCAGCTTACGCGACAACTCTTGAATTTACGCCCGCTCTGTTCTTCGGTTGATAGATTCGCGCCAGTATTGTGTGTATATGATACGGCTCAGCACCCCCGTCCTTGCCTCGAACATCCCGTGTGCGTCTTAGTACCTCAGTGCAAGCGTGTTTGTCTGACTCTTGATTTTTTATGAGCCTGCGCTCTGACTGCTTTCACGGGAATACCGGAGCAGCAGTGACCGAATAGGTCCTGTCGATACATCTTTTTATTGCATGAGTGGTGTTTGGGAGGTGTTTTGTGTTTATATGCTCGCCTTCAGGCTTCTTTCCTTTGTTGCAAATGGTTCTCCATGCCAGCTCATGTCTGAGGAAACCTGTTCGCTTTCTACTTGACGGCTGCCTCTCCATTCCCTCGTATACATTTTCCTATTTTCTTTTCAGACCGTGTCATTTTCTCATACCCTGGACCGCTCCTTTCTGTTTCCCTTTTATGTCACTTGTTTCTGAAGATGCACACGTCTAATGATGAAATACCTCCGTTCCTTGGACCGCCTTCTTTTGTTTCTAGTTTTTGTGATTCTTGATGCTTCTGGTCCTGTCGCCTCTCTTGCCGCCCTAATTAGGAATGGATCAACCCAGCTCAGAATCCGTCTTCTGGAAAGTCTGGGCCAGTTAATAAATGACTCGGGAAATAGTGAGGGAGGGCATTTTATCGAGCGCACTAAAATCTTCTGGACATGCAAACAAAAGCTAACGGACAATGTTCCAAGCATTTTTTTTTTTGTTCCAAAATACGAGTTTTGCTGTCTACTTTTTTGTTTTCAAGCGTCGGATTACTTATTAAATAGAAAGTGCTATTTTTTCTTTATCAGTCATACTTCTGGATATCCCAAAAAGCGAGTTTTGGAATAAGACAAATATCGCCGTAACTGATCAGAAGACGGTAAGATCTGTACAGAGGTGGAAAATATCCGTCATGCGCTGAAAATGTCCTTTCCGGTATTCAATTCGCAGAAAAAACAGGAGTGATATAGTAACATGTCTGAAACAGGATCATAAAAAACAGATAAGGTATTGTACATATAATGGCGTCCTGTGGAGAGGTGGTTTCTTCGCAAACAGGGAAACTCGCATTGAAACTCCCTCTCTCTTTCGGTAGTAAATCTGCCTAGGCAGAGCCACACACACCATCTCCCTACTTGAACTCAGTTCTCAGAGTCTCCCCAATAATCATCATAACACATCGATCTTCAACACGGGTAGCAGATCGAGACACACCACCCGGTGTCCTGTCCAATCCGCTCAGCCATCCAAAATCACGCCCTCTTCCACTCATGATTCCAACCATCCTTACTCGGTCCCTCGGTCTGCATCCGTCCATACTCAATAGGGAACATATCCGTAAACACACCCTTCTTGTTCATCGACACGCGGAAGAGTTTGCCGCCATCACCGGCGCCGGTCCGCAGTTCCTCGCACGCCGCCTGCATGGATTGCCATTGGCGCTGGAGCTCGAGCTGGCGCTCCCGACGCACCTGGGCCTGGTACAGGTTCCAGGCGCGGTGGATCGTCCAGTGGCGGAGGTAGCGGTTACGAGAGAAGCGGAGGGGACGGGGCGTGAGTGGGTGCCAGAGGAAGTAGCGGATGAGGGCTGTGATTGAAAATAAGAAGTTAATGATAGTTCTTCTTTTGGGCTTGAGGATATATGGAAATAATGGGTTAAGGTAAGAGGACATACTAATCCGCTTATCGATCTTGGGAGCCATTCCCTTCCTCTTAGCCAGCGAACTCGTTGACGAGAACGGCCTCAACACCGCCACTGCGGCGGTGATCTGACCCGTCGTTGTCGTCGTCTTTAGGATATTCGCATTGCCATAGACTCGTCCGATCAACGCGGGTCTTGACGGAGCGGAGTTCGGGTTCTTGAACACGTTCGCGAGGAACGTGAGTGGCCGCATTGTGGTTTTCGATCTTGTCCTGTTCCTATCGTTTCCCTTCCCGGGTGATTAATTTCTTGGAAATGGAATAGTGGCGACGACAGAGGCCAGAGATTTGGCTCAGGAATGCGGATTTGAAGGAATACTCGCCGTCGAGTCTCGGAGGATATTCTTTAGGATGGATGGGATCGGTATCACATCGGGGAGAAAATTAGCCGCGGACGCTAGTGCGGGATGGGTTGATTAAGCGCCGGCGAACCGAAGCGATCGTTGTCGCGTGGGCGGTCAATGGACTTGAGGAACGCGGGATCATGAGATATGGATATTTAACAACACGGAGTGTTGTAAGAGGTAGTGGTCAGATGATTTTTTACAAAGGAGAGTATACGTTCTTTTGAATCGGTTTCTGGAGTTACTTGATTCTTATTCGGTCTATACTTATTATGTAGTGTAGTTCTACCACAAGGTCCGCACTCGACCATGGCGTCAAGCTCCTGACTGCGACTGTACTCTGTATGGCCATTACCAATAATACCGGCAGAGCCTCAACTGGAACCAGTCCGCTTAGTTTCAACAATAATGAATAACAAGCGCGGTCAATTAGTAAATCGCCAGGGAAAAGGTATTTGAAATCCAGCATATATGTCCGTAACACCATTACCTCCCGAGAAACGCCGCAAAATGCATCATCACTGTTTCGATCATAGAAGGGGGAGATTGGCCACGGAATATCATCTGTAAAGAGCATCATCGCCCTACCACTTGCTTCTTAGTCCGATCGTAATTTAGAACCTTCCGCTTCCTGTGTGTTTGGGCCAGTTTCCATCGGCAATAGAGGACCAAGGCATCCTTCAACAAGACGAAGAGGCAGCCTCCGACCACACTGCGTCCCCACCGGCTCTGCAGAAGTCCGGGTCTTGCGCGTTCTAAGACAGATGGCGTAGTCCATGATTTGGGTAGGACGAGCTTCAATATTCCACCCATGCCAGCTGATATGGCCGGGAAGAGGAGAGCCCCGAGTATGGTGTCTGCGAGATTACTGGTCTCATGGAGCAAGTCATCCTGCCGTCGCCCAAGAAGCTGACCTCCCTGGCCGTTCCGGCCTCCCTGAGCCGCCTGTCCATCACCAGCACCCTGCCGATTCTCTCCTGCTCCAAGACCTAACATTGCGTGTGGCTGGTCATTGTCATTCCCCATGCCAACCTGCAGCTCCAGATCAATCTCCATCAGTATCTGCCCATCGCCCATGTCTCCAAGTGGTGCGGCCGCACCGTTGACCTGGCCCTGTTGTCCATCGGCTTCCTCGCCCGCGCGCGGTTGCACCTCAGCAATCCATTTCCTCTCCAGCTTCCCAAAGAGTCTGTCGTATAGAGCGTTGTAGAAACTCTTGACGTAGGGCAGTGCAGCAAAGGTCATTGCCGCACTGGGCGGCCACAGGTCAATATCCGCCTCATGCCCGCCGGGGTTATGGGTGGCGAAGAATAGCACAGGAATCGCAGGTAGAAGGCCTTCAGCATAGCGTGTGCGGGAGAAAATCAGCGCCAAAGGGATGAGTGGCAGGCCAAGGTTCAGGGTTGGGCTCCACGAACCATCCGCACTGTCCTCGAAGATCCGTCGGGCATCATCTGTGCCAAAGACGAGGTACATAGAGTAGACACCATGCGCGCAGCATCCAGCCCAAACTGTCCCGGCCAATGTGAATACCATCCCTGGTAGCACCAGTCTGCCAGCGATTCTCTCCACTGAACGGACAACGTCGACAATGTAGCTCCGTGGGCGTGATATCACGATCTCCGATTTGCACTGTGGACACAGCATCTTTGCTGGTGCGCCGTTACGCTTGCGCGATCGCGGGTTCTCCAAATCAGCCAGCCAGTCCAGGAGACAAGACTCATGAGCCGTCAGGGCACAAGGACACGGCGAGCGCCATTCCGAGCTAAACGGTGTATCTTCCGTCTCATCCATATAACAAATCCAACATTTCCGTGGTTCTTCATCTGAAGTGTTAACAGTGGTGGGCGACGGCCCAGACGAGGCTACCGTAGGCTCTGTCGTAGCCGCCGGAGTACGTTCTCTCGAGTCGTGTGCCACAGGAGAAGGCGTGCTATTTAAAAAGACCGTCTCTGAATCTTCAAAGGTTTGTGACGCTGGATCATTCCCATCGTTGTTCGCTCCAGATGCGAGCAATTCATCGCTGCCTGATGACGAGCGGGCATCCGACGACCGGGACCTGTCCGCGGCAGAATATCTGGGCGGAAATGAAGCCATCTCCAGGACGTGGCTCGAATGAGTGATTCTAATAATCTTAAATATAGATCACTAGAACAGTGGCTTCATATCGGAGATGAAAAGAAGTGAAGGTGGTAAGTTGAGCCAGTGGAAAGCAAACAGAGTGGCTAAATGTTAAGAGACGCAGAGCTCCTCAGATGAGGGACTCCGATGTCTTATGCGGAGGTCCAACGTCAGCGAGGCAAATACTGTCACGTGACTAATGCGGGCAGCGCCGAGGTTGGCCGCTGGACGGATGCTTGGCATCTGGTTTTGGGGAACTTTATGTTGTCTTATAGAACGATATAAAACTAAAATCTGATTGGACAACATATTTTGAAAGAGCCCTTATGATAATTATGAAACTAAGCTTCCATTTATGCAGGTTGGAGTGTATCAATTTAGGCGTTGGTGGACTTATCTCCTAAGTGGTTACTTGGGATACTTGATCGACAGATCGAGAGATAAACAAGTACGTCATAGGAAGTCTGTCTCATGCTTACAATAATCCAATTACCACGAGAAACTAGCAAGAGTAGATCAAATTGTAAATGGCCTTCAATATTCGCTAGTAAATGCTTTTTAATGCCGAAGGAGCAGCCATCCTTTGAAGATGCTTTCCTAAATTCTCCATATGCAACCGTTCGATTATGTACATGATAGTGCTACAAAATTGACAGATATCAGAACATTCCCACAATTGGCCTTTCGGAAGTATGCGAAAAAGATCTGTAAAAAGCCGAGGTCTTGTGACCTTTTCCTGCTCGAGACCTGTGCTAGTTTTTGGTTTTCTGTTCTCACAGCCACAAAGTGCGATTTTTTAACCCGCCAAACGCCGTGGATATCAAGGAAACATCATCATCAAAGACCAAACGACCGCGGTCCAGCAGAGCCGCGGGTTGAGCAAGGAAAAACCGCTAATGTTTCAGTGATATTCTTAGTTCAGAAGAGATGGATCAGTTCTCGATCTCAGCAGTTCTTTTCTCTTCTTTTCCTTGGCTGCAGTTAACCAGTTAGCAAACATAGATCGAGAGAGATTAGAATGGGGTTGGGATGGGGAAGTCAAAACCTACCTTCGTCATATACAAGGAACTCATGCAGAGCACTTCCAGCCGGCACCATGGGCAGCACGGGGACCTTCCGGTCGGTGACGATTTCAAGCAGGGCAGGACCGTCGCTCTCAATGAGCCACTTCAGCTTCTCCTCAACCTCCGCAGGTTTCGTGCAGCGCTGAGCCTGGATACCCATGGACTGAGACAGAAGAACAAAGTCGGGGTTCTTCTGGTGAGTGTGAGCGTAACGGTCCTCGTAGAACAGATTCTGCCACTGCGTGACCATTCCCTGCTCTTCATTGTTGAGAATGATCACCTTAACCCCGATGTTAAATTGCGCAGCGGTGGAAAGTTCAGTCAGGGTCATGTTGAAGGAGGCATCTCCGTCAATGTCGATGACGAGAGCATCGGGGCGCGCGACCTTTGCTCCGATCGCTGCTGGGAGACCGAATCCCATGGTACCGAGACCACCTGAAGTGATCATCGTCCGTGGGTATCTCCAACGGAAATGTTGTGCGGCCCACATCTGGTGCTGTCCAACACCGGTCGCGATGACGGTCTTGTCTTTGATGGGGTCAGTGAGTTCGCTGAGCTTCTCGATGACGGCCTGGGGTTTGATAGGTCCCTCAGGAGTCTCTCTCTCGTACAGAGAGAGCGGGAAACGCTTCTTCCAGTCATTGATCTGGGCAAACCATTCCGGTCGGTCGGCGACACGGTTGACCTGAGGAAGCAAGAGGCGGAGGTTTTCCGCACAGTCTCCCTCGACAGCCTCAGTAGCCTCAACAACCTTGTTGATGTTCTTCGGCATGACCTCGAAGTGGACAATTCCTCCACGACCCTCGGACGCAGCCAGCTTGGCCTGGGGTGCGAACTTGGCGATGTTGCCCGTCACACGGTCGTCGAAACGAGCACCCAAAGCAATGATCAAGTCGGCCTCCTGCATAGCCATGTTGGCGTAGGCAGCGCCATGCATACCCAGCATGTGAAGTGACTTGGGGTCATGCTCATCAAAACCACCAAGACCCTGGAGAGTTGTCGTAACAGGGATAGAGGCCTTCTCAGCCAGTTCCTTCAGGAGCTGTGGACCTTCCGGACGGGCCAGTAGACCCTGGCCGACGTAGAGGATCGGCTTCTGGGCCACATTGATGAGACCGGCAACGCGGGTCATGGTGCTTTCGAGCTCCCTCCTGCCAAGTTCGCGGGCAGCCAAGGTGGCCGCGCTTGGGTGTGAGGGGAGAGTGCTGGCCATGGGGATCGGCTTCCTGAGGATACCTGCGGTGATATCCTTGGGCAGATCGACGAGAACGGGACCAGGGCGGCCACTGGTCGCGATCTCGAACGCCTCCTTGATCCGTCGAGGAAGCTCCGCAACGTTCTTGACCATCACGTTCCACTTGGTGCATGCCCGGGAGATACCCACAACATCGGCCTCCTGGAAGGCATCCGTACCGATAGCGGTTGTCGGCACCTGACCGCAGAAGACCACCATGGGCGTACCATCAGAAAGAGCGTCCTGCATGGGAGTGATCACGTTCGTCGCTCCAGGGCCGGAAGTGACCAGGACGACGCCAGGCTTGCCAGAAGCACGAGCGTAGCCCTCGGCCATGTGACCAGCACCTTGTTCATGGCGAGGGAGGACGAAGTCGAAGTGTTTTGAGTTGTAGATAGCATCGAAGACTGGGAGGATCGCGCCACCGGGATAGCCAACTGGATTCGGTGTTAGCAAGGGTCTGCTGTGTATTTTTTCATGTTCAGCTACATTTCATGACTTACAAATGTGCTTCACATCCAGACGGAGCATCATCTCGTGGAAGATCTCTCCGCCACTGAGTCCGATGAACCTGCTCGAGAAATGTATTAATCATCCTGCTTCCACATTGCAGCAAGGTCTGGACTGTGTAGGACATACGAGTCATCCAACTCGGGTACAGGACGGTTCTGCAATGGTGCTGGCTCATGGCGATCGTGGTTGAAAGCGGGACTTGGCACCGGTCTCGTTTGTCTGAATACCCGCGTTAGACATGATCAATTATCTGGATAGGCCATCCATAAGATCCTCTACTCACGTCGCCGTCGCAGTCGCAGTGCTCTGACCTCGCTTGGAGGTCTCAATGGCAGACGATCGCCGAGTCGAAGAGCGGTGGGGCGATATCGCCGCGGCCAGAGGAGAGGCGGAAAAATTCCTTCGACCAGCAGCCAGATATCGCTGGCCCTGGAGAGTGCGCAGAGCACCCTTGGACGATCTCAACGGCATCATCTTCACCACGGACGATTGCCAGACCAAGGGGATTAGGTTAGAATGTAAGAAGGAGAAGAGAACGGCTGAGGATGAGTATAAAGAGTCACCGGCGTCTGACACTGGAATGGGGGAAAATATTAGAGTTAGCGGCGACTCATTTTGCTCAGCACTCATGATTTGCAGCGCTGTCATTGGACAAAAGCGAGGATGACGGGCAGAAGGGCGTCCGATTATCGGCTCACTCTTCGGATGGCAGGAAGTCCGTGAAACGCAGTTGGTCAGAGTCCCCGGGGGGCCGGGGTGGTCTCGGGGGGGCCTCGGCCAGGGTTCGGGCAGTCTGTTGGTTAAAGCTCCAGTTAAAAAAGAAGTTAAAAGATCGTCTGATGGCCAACCCTTGCGGGGAAAGCTGAACCCGGATATCAGGCTGTCTCTAACTCCGTCTCACGCTACCTTGGTGAACAGCGCTTAACCAATCTGGTCTATCTAGCCGGTCAGACGGAGAGAATCGGACACCAGCCCCATGGGAGACAGAGGGGCCCCAGACACAAGAACACGAAGACATCGATCGCGATGGAGGAAACCGGAAGGGCGCGCGGTCTTCGTGAGATCTTAGTGAGATCTCACCGCTTTCTAAAACAACATGTGGGGGATTGAATAAATTTGTCGACGGTGATGAGGTATCTCACTCTTCAGTGATAGATGGTGGTCTGATGGGTAACACTGCTACCACCCAGACTCATGGTGGTATCGTAGTATCGATGTTCCGCACGACAACTAACCACAGCAGCCAAACTCCGGTGGGGTTCTCACTCCTGTTGGAGGAACGTGAGCAGACCTGACGAGACAACACAAAGGTCACCTGTCGTCTGATATTTTCAAACACTTTAGCACAATTCTCCTATAACTAACGTCTTTCGATCCTATACGCTGTTCCAGCGGTGGATTCGGTCAGAATCTAAGATCTCTTCCTCAGGCGTGTTGAGCCTACAGCACAGAAACATCACCCCGCCATGGCAACCCCGCAGGAACTCGTCCCTCAGACGGAATCGATCGCGGAGGTCTACGCGACAGACGACGCATCCACGCAATCGATTGCCCCAGAAATCAAGGCCCGCTGGCATGGTCTGGTGTCGCAATTCACGAAACTGTATGGTCACCGGCCAGACTTCGTGGCCCGTAGTCCTGGCCGTGTGAACATCATCGGAGAGCACATCGATTACTCCTTATACGATGTCCTACCTACCGCTGTCAGTGTCGATATGATAATCGCTGCCAAAGTGATCCCGACCACGAGTGAGCCTTTCGTGAAAATCGCCAATACGAACTCAGAGAAGTTTCCCACTCGTGAATTTACCTTCCCGCACGACACCGATGTCGAGATCGATCCCAAGCACCATGAATGGATCAATTACTTCAAGGCTGGATTGAGAGGAGCGCTGCAGCTCCTCCGGAAGAAGAACGCAGGATCCTCGTTCGTTCCAGCCAGCCTGGAACTCCTAATCGACGGCAATGTTCCCCCAGGTGGTGGTATCTCCAGCAGTGCTGCCTTTGTCTGCTCCAGCGCGTTGACCACAATGAAGGCCAACAAGTATGATGTGTCGAAGCAGGAACTCTTGGACCTTGCGGTGGTTTCCGAACGAGCCGTTGGCGTCTACTCTGGAGGGTAAGGAGTAATCCTGGTGATTTGTCTACAGGTCATTTACTAACTCCACAAACAACAGAATGGACCAAGCCGCTTCCATCTTCTCCCGCCGGGGATTTCTCCTCTACACACGATTCTTCCCGAAATTTGCTTTCCAGCACGTCCCCATTCCAAAGGCAGAGCATGAGATCACCTTCCTGATGGCTCAGAGTTTCGTGACGTCGAACAAGGCCGAAACGGCCCCGCGGCGCTACAACCTGCGCGTTGCTGAATGTACCCTGGCTGCTGTAGTCCTGGCCAAGATGCACGGTATTACGCTCAAAAAGGACAACAGCTCCCTGGGCTACAGTTTGCGTAATTTCCACGAGGAATTCATGCGGAAGGAAGGTCGTCTGCAGGACCCTTTCGAGTACCAGCTCGATTCAATTATCCAGGACGCCACGGAGCGCCTCTCTCAGGAACAGGGCTACACGCGTGAGGAGATTGCCAAACTCCTAGACATCACCGTCCCGGAGTTAGAGTCCAAGTTTCTGTCCTCATTCCCCGTGCAGGCAGAGCGATTCCTGCTTCGTCAACGTGCGCTGCACTGCTTCAAGGAAGCCAGGCGCGTGCTTGACTTCAAGGCCTGTCTGTCTGGAACTGAGAAGCTAGATGAGAGCCACATCCTCTATCTCGGACAGCTACTGAATGAGTCTCAGGTCTCGTGCCGCAATGACTACGACTGCAGCTGTCCCGAGGTGGACGAGATCTGTGCCATTGCCCGCCGCGCCGGAACCTGGGGTAGCCGCCTCACCGGTGCTGGATGGGGAGGCTGCACTGTCCACATGTTGCCCCAGGAGAAGGTTGCGGCCGTCACCGAGGCTCTTCGTGAAGAGTACTATCTGAAGCACTTCCCTGATATTACTGAGGAGAAGCTGGCCGAGGCTATGGTCATTAGTAAACCATCCAACGGATCGTTCATGTATGTGCTTTCCCTGCTTGATGCGTACAATAGGAATTCAGGTTTGGCTAACATTAGTCACAGGGTTGTCGGTGCAGCCATCGATCAGGCTGAGATCTAAGCCGAGAATGGAGGCCGTAATACTAATACACTACTCGTTCGTAACAGTCGTAGCTAACCAGATCTATCATGTTATCTTTTATGACTGGTAGACGCAAGTCTACTTCCGAGGTATCTTCCTGCACGCTCACGCTCACGCTCCTATTGGGCAATGCCTCCAGGGTAAACCCGCAATAGCACCCGGCCTTTTCCTCTCATACAGTGATGATGAATGTATATACAAGACGATAGACCCCTCACTTTGTTTTCACCGTATGGAAGTCTTAATCGGTGCTAGCTCGCATCTGGTCACGCAACCATTGCAGATGTATAACAATCGCGTCGCCGAGACACGAGGTCTAGAATGGTCTTCATACAGTAGACTCCTGTTCTTAACGGTGCATTAATGCGTCCGTTTATCGGCAGTTTGTCCCTGTAGGTCTCTAACAGGCTAAAGTGCAAGACTGCAGAAGTCTCAGGTGACTCCGAGTCTGATCATGCCACTCTGGAATGTTCATTGAGAAATCGGTCACCCGATTTTCTCAAGGACATTCTACTCTGAGCCGATCGCAGCAGCACCGGTATGCCGTGATTTGATCCTGAGTCGTACACAGGGACGGCGACCTGCTCATATCACTCCTCTACTTGCGTAGGACCGCAGTGTCGCACTGAATGCGGTATGTTCCCCCGAATTTCCAGAAATATAGTTTATCCTGCGTAGTCTTCACGATTTCTTCTTGGCGGCCGCTTTACCAAAGAAGTCACTCATCTTCTTCATACCGCTCGTATCAACTTTCTTCAGTTCCTTAACTCCACGTGACTGTCCGGATTTTTTCTTCTTGTCTTCCTCTTCCTTGCGACGCTTCTTCTCTGCTCGTGATTCAGCCGCGTCCATATCATCGTCCGCTGAGCGCTTGCGACTGAAATCGCCGAAAGAGCGTGATGCAAGCGCTTCCGCGCGAAGGTCTGCGATGCGCTTAAGCTCGTCTGTGAGCGGTTTGAAATCAATGGGGCTTTCAGGGGATGTGAGGATCTTTTCAATTTTGGCTGAGATGTGGGGAGGAAGGTAAGAAGATTGTATGAATGAGAGCGCTGTTCGGATGCGAAGGAGTTGTGCGATACTGTCGTCTGGAGACGGTGATTGAGCAGTTAATGGTTGAGTAGCTGGTGTGGAAGCATCTAAGGGTGTTGAAACTGATGTAGTGACTGTGGTTGTGCTGGATTGAGTTTCTGATCTATCCAGGTCTAGTTGTTTCTGAGATTTGGTTGCGGGAGTGTCATTGTCTGATTTCTTTTCAGTCGTGACGACATCATCTCGCGTGACGCTCAGCAGCGGGGTTTCTAATGCTTGACGGACGAAACGTTCCTCCAGACTTGTTGGAAGGCCCTGGGCTGCTAGGCGCTGTGCCTTGGAGATAAGTTCCTTCAGCAGCTTGTCCTCGCTCAGTCGGAACATTTTCTCGTCGCCTGCCTCTACCGTATCGCAGACCGCTTCCATTCGCTTTTCCAGAAGACCCCGAAAAGATTCATTGTAAAAGATGTAGCGAAGATGCTTAGGCAGCTCGTCTTGAGAGTCAAGTATGTCGTCCAACGGCTGGAACAACCCCTTGGCGGAGTTTGTCTTCGATGCAGACGAGGGAGATAATATAGGAAGTACGAAGAAGATGCTGTCAACAGGAGTCGCAATTAATAGTTCTGCCGTCTTCGTGAGTGATCCCTGTGAACGGCGCCTCTTGCCATTCGCTTCGGTGGACACATCATCTTTCTTATGGGCGAAGAGGATACTCCGTGGGACATGTGGCTGAGACGCAACGACTGTAAATTCGTAAAGGCCCGATTTGGGACAAAAGAAATAGCGGTTCAAGTCTCCCGTGCTGGGATTCGGTAGAGCGAGAAACCTCGCATCTTCACTGGCCTTTGAGGGAAGGATAAATGTCTTGCTCGGTCTCTCTGCAGGTATCAATGTCTTCTTCGATGACTGCTCTGTCTCCGAGGTTTCTTCTGCAGAGGCCTTTGGGCCATTAGCTCTTGTTCTCATGGTGATATCTAAGCAGCAAGCTCTCTGAGCACCAATGACAACAAGTAAAGGGTGCCCTTGGAGCAATTAAAGATATGTTGGGAGATTCAACGTTCTGTGAACGTCGTATTCTGAACTCCATTAACGAGGGATGCGAAACCGACGCGACACGCGACGGAGCGCGCCTCTTCATCTCCGCAACCAATCAAACTCTCAGCTGGAAAGTGACAAACCACATTCGGGCTCCGTGCAATGTCAAGTCGCAGAGACGCTGTTGAGGGCGCTTAAATTACTCGTTCCCCATTCTAACGGTCTTACAACTCCGTCACTTGCCAGTTGAGTGCGGTACAGTCATACTGGACTTTGAGATTTGTCCGGTCAAGGATGCGGAGGGGTTAAATTCATTTGCCCGAACTCCTACCAGCGATATGGGAAGGGGCCACGGATAAGAGACTAAGACAGACTATTCTGATCGGAGAGGACAAAGGATTTTGATTACTACTGGAAAGAAACTGCAGAAGACCGATTGTGGTCTGTCTGCGATGACACAAGTGAGGACATTCCCATATCTATCCCCCTCTGACCATCCGCTAATACGATATCCCGTTGCAGTGGGCGAAACATCATGGCCCCCTAAGTCGCCCCGCGAAGCACTGTTAAGCTCGCCCAGTGGTCGAAGAAAGTATCAGGAAATGCAGAATAATCGGATAACGTCGCCCCTGAAGCGCTCGACTACTACGCCAAACTTGCGGACCAAGTCACAACAACTGTTACATGGAAGCATTGGCGACGAAGACGATGACGAGGACGATGAGGAGACCTTGAAACTCAAGCTCGCGGCTATTGAGGCTCGCCTAAAGTTGAAGAGACTACAGAATCGGGCAAAAATGGGTCGATCAAGTTCGGACGTGGAAGGAGACGAAGCGCAGCCGAGACCATCCTCAGCTATTAGCACATCCAGGCGGCCACAGAGAGATGTGCATGGCAAGGGACAGGAAGATGAAGTTCAGGTTCCGCTCTCCCCGACGAGAAAGGTCGTTCCGCCAGCTGAGCCGGACTCCCCTCGAAGGTTTTTGCTTGGTATAGACAAGGGAATGAGAGGGAAAGATGTGTCCCTTCGCCGACCACCGAGCTCAAGGGTCCACCATCGTTCTGAAAGTGCGTATGGAGTTCGAGAAGGGGCGGCATCTCGTTCGACTCATCTTTCTAGTGCCCCCAATGGCTCTTCATCTTTTCGAGATTCACTACGGCCTAAAAGTTTCAGTGAGAGGATTGCTGAAAGCAGGTCTGCCGAGAAGGACCGGCGCGAACGCGCAGAGAAAGTCCAGAAGAATCGCAGCTCAGCTTTCCAATTCGATAAGGAAGAAATGGAACGATTCAAGGCCGCTGCCGCGGAAGCCAAGCCAGCTTTAAAATCACCCACTAGGTCTCGACCGGTGGAGAGGTTCAGCCGAGAGGACGTCTTGAGATCATATCATCAACCTACATCAGCTATGAGGAGAAGCCAAACCACTCCCAACGCGCGTGCCAACGACTTGAGCAGGCCTTCGTCTAGTTCCCGCATTGCACAGTCATTCCAGGAACACAGGCCACAATCACAGGGACGTTCGGAGACACCTGGTGTGACAAGATGCCAGTCTTATGTTCCAGGTGAAACTGATGAGGAGAAAAACGCCGATGCTAAAGCCGGAGATCCTTCCAAGTATGAGGCGTTTTCTTCATTACATCTTTCTAGTCGCATCTTACCCCACTCTTTTTTGAGTCGGACTCTCGAGGGCAAGAAGATCATTACGATCCCTCAACTTTTGAAGATGGTCAAAGCTCCCGATTTCGAGCTGGATGTGGATGGTGATTATGTTGTGTTTGGCATAGTTGCCTCAAAATCATCCCCGAGAGAACATAAAGAGCCCAAAAATATCGCCAAAGAAGCCGATCCATTTGCCGACGGCTTGAACAGTACAAACAAGTACATGGCTATTTCGCTTACGGACCTCAAATGGACTGTCGACCTTTTCCTCTTCGATACTGCCTTCCCAAGATACTACAAGGTTTCTGAGGGTATTCTGGTCGCCGTACTAAATCCTACTATCATGCCTCCTCCCCCTAACAAGATAGATACCAACCGGTTCAGCTTGGCTATTTCATCATCGGATGACACGATTCTTGAGATTGGATATGCGCAAGATATTGGTTTCTGCAAGGCCGTGAGGAAAGACGGCAAAACCTGTCATTCCTGGGTTGATGCCCGCAAGACGGAGTTTTGTGACTTTCATATAGATGTCCAAATCCGGCGCACACAGGCACAAAGACCGGGTGTGAATGGTGGAACAGGTATGTTTGGGCCTGGAGGACGATCGGGTCCGCGAACTGGCTTCTTCGGCGGAGAAAAGCGAGGAGGCCACAGGGGCACTGGGTTGAAGCCCGAGGGCGCACAGTACGACACCGAAACGCAATCCACTTTCTACGTCGCTCGAGCCCCAAAGATGAACAATAACTTCGATCTCTCTTTCAACCCTACAGACTCTTTCAAACGAAGTCAATCGGCAGCCGACTTGATCGATGCTGATGATCCCTTCCTCGCCGTCGGGATGATGGGCCGTGGGAAGGACAATAAAGCGGAACGTCTTCGCAGGCGCCTTGCTGAGCAGCAAAACGAGCGAAACATCAAGAAGCTTGTTACGTCGGGCGCCGTTACTGGAATAGGTGCAGAATATCTGCGAACTCGAGTCAGCGAGAATCGCCCGTCGTCTTCACCGCGCGACGGCACTCCAGCCTCGACGGAGACCAAGGCTGGAAAGACCGTAATGCCGGCATCATCCTTCACGCATGACTTTAATCTAAGCGCTCTAAGAGCACGAGATGTCCGCCTAGGTCCTAAGAAGCGCGCCCACGACGGCGACAAGCCTTCAAGCGGAGTGAAGAAAACAAGATTCATCACCCCGAAGGGAATTAGGGAAGCAGGCCGAGACAGTCTTGGAGGACCATCAGACCTAAGCAGTCTTGTTAAGGCCACTAATAATGATGATTATGACGATGATGACGAGTTGGATATCATTTAAGATACCACAAGGGATAGATACCATGGGCCTTTTTGGCATTCACAATCCTCTTCGTTTGCGGTATTTGTTATCTATGTATGGTTTTATCTGCATAGGTCTACTAGATATGAGGATTACATTATCCTCTGCATGAAACGGAAGCAGTCCATCTGTCCAGTAGTACCCTTGAGGAGCAAGCTGGTTCCAAACTCTCCTTTCCACTCCATTCTTTCGTCGATCGATGTAGTTGGTATCAGCTCCGAACACCCGGAAGTGACATCAAATTAACTCGTAGAGTACCAGGTTCACATATGTCTTTATTGACGCCATGAGATGGCGGTTCCAGATATATACTTCTATGAAATCTAATTTCTTTCTATGTTTCTATCGCGCTCTAACACATAAATATATAGAACACTCTACCCCATCTATATGCATGCACATTTCACTTAGAACGCCAACGCAATACCGGTATAGCATCCATCATCCGAATGGATCTTTGTCTTATCACCACCATCCAAGTCGATACGATAGACCGTTCCTCCTAGATCCGTCACATAAACATGTCTATTCTTCATATCCAACTTCAGACCAATCGGCTCATGGAAATGCCTTGCGATGATCTCTGGCTTGGCACCTTTGGTGTGCTCGGCCCCAACGGATGCTCTGTTCAGACTGCTTCCGGTAGGGTGCTCCCCCCTGTCGGTCCAGTAGAGGGTATTGGATTCTGGCTCGAATTCCAGATCGATGGGCTCGGGGAGATTCTCGAATAGAGTCTCGATATCGGTGCGGTTGGATGCATCTTCGCCTGCCGGGATCTCGATGTTTGCTCGGAAGATACGTCCCTTGCCGGATTTGCTGGGTCCCTTTTGAGTCCAGTAGAGCTTTCCGGCCTTGGTATCCAATGCGATACCGACGCACCATCGAGTGAGGTCTTGCTTGTGTGCGGGGTTGTTCACGTCTCCGGTCTTCACGAGGACTTGGTGGTTTTGTCCGTCGAAATCGACGCGGTGCACGCCCATGCCTTCACGGTCGCAGAAGTATAGTTTGCGATGGGCTTCGTCGACGACGATTTGTTTCGGTGTGTGTACTTCTCCTGGAGCGATCAAGGTCTTCTTGTCGGATCCGTCCAGTTTGGCGGAGTGGACAGAGCCGTCGTAGGTAGAGGTGTGAACGCCCATGTTGGTCCAGAACATGCGGCCTTCGGCTGGGGAGATGTCGATTCCATCGGGACAGTTCAGGCCTGTCAGCAGGGGGGTTGTGGTCCCATCTGGGTTCCTGCGGATGATCTTGCCGTTCTGTCCGGCGAGGGAGATCTCAGGACAGTTTTCTCCCAGGCCAACGTCGAGGAAGTATGCAGTCGGCAGGTTGCTTGGAGGAGCAGGAGGGTAGAGACCTCCCTTTCCACTCTTCAGGCCAAGCTTTCCCTCCTTGATGTAGTTCTCACGGAGGAAGTCGACTGTTAAGCTGCCGTCCAGCTTCCGCTCTTCGATGTAGTTGTCCTCGATGAAAGCAACGGTGTCGAGACCGATCTGGTCCATCAGTCGGCATGGCGAGGGGCCATTCTTGAACATGTGGTCCCAGAGCTTGTCGATCTCTCCTGGTTCGCTGACTCCCTCTGCAAGAATGGTTATGATCTCACGCTTGACTGCTGCCCAGAGGCGGTTGAAGATGAATCTACATCGGAGTAAGCACATAGCTCCAAAAGCATCAACTAGAATTATATCTTGTCTTTGCTTACCCTGTCGATTCTTTCCTTGCCGTAGCTGGCAGCATGCCGCAATCCTCAAGGACCTTCGTCAAGAAAGGGAAGATCTCAGGATTCGTCTCTCCATCCGTCATCAGCTCCACTGTCAGAATCGTGGGAGGCATCGTGAAATGAATATTCAGCACCTGAGCACGACGCTCAGGGCTGACTTTCTCAACCATCAATCGGGACTTGAATGAAGACGAATTGGAGCCGAAGATACAATCTGCTGGCGCTTTCTTATCGAGCTCTTCAAAGGTATCGATCTTCAACTCCAACTTTTCCGGAACCGCCTCGATCACCAACCAGGCGTCTTTAACAGCGGTCTCAATGTCCGCGCAGGCAGTGTATTCGCCATATGTGCGCTTTCCCTTGGACAATCTGGAGAATTCGTCCTTGTGAGCGTCGATGTACGCGATGGCTGCATCGCGTGCTTCCTGTGATGGATCCCGGATTCTCACATTGTATCCGGCTGCCACGAAGACTGCCGCGATTCTGCGGCCCAGCACACCAGCGCCCAGAAGCACCACTGGCCGGGAACCAATGGTGGGGGGTGACCACGTTGCAGCCATCAAGTTGAAGTGTTAAGGATATTAGCAGACCGCTGCAGATAAATGATAGATAAGTATCAGGAAGGGAAGCTTATTAGTATGAATCCCAAGTTCAGATCGTTATCATGAACAAAGAATAGCAATATACTAGATAGTAACAACTCCGCCAGCAAAGCTGGAGAGGTGGATCACTTTTATACATGACGCGGAAAACAGCCACAACGGCCTCCCTCGTCCAGTAGTCATCAAGAAGGTTCTCTGATCCAACAGAGCCACAGCATCATCCCCTAGATAACCGGCAGATCTCGGCTTAATGATCGGAACAATAAACCGCGCAGGACCCGCATAGCGAAGATCATGTAGGATGGCCGTAGAATAGTACTACTTAGTGTACTGCGAAAATTAAAGTCAAATAGGTGGGGGTAGACATTGCCGATATCTGAAGCTGTATACGCACCTTGAAATCCGTGATACCGAAATTCGTACGAAGTTCGGACGTCAAAAGAACTAAACGGCCTGTCTAATTTAGGCTCCCGAGCTAGATCAGATTGTGGATCCCGAGTCTCGGTTCGGAAGTCCGTGCGTTGGCGCCGTTACCTATCGGCGGTCTATGAGATCGGGTCAGCCAATGACTTGCTTGCTGTACGCAGATCCATAGACGCACGATAGAGGACTTGGTGATGCTTGGTAATAATAATATGCGAATGCCGATCATCCGAGGTACATTGCAAAGACATCTAACGGTTGGCGTTATGCATCGACGGAGAGTGCATACCAGGATTTATGCAATATGGCTTCCTCCCGATATTTTAGCTTTAGAAGGCTGATGTTGTTTTTACTATCAAGTCAAGCATGGCGTTGGTAGACAGTCTCTGTGTGATACTGGGCATCTCAAACATCATCTCTCGGAGCCTACATGTATTCTGCAGCAGTATGCCCTGATAGTAGCTTGAGATTTTTAAATAAAGGAAACATCTCAAGTAGAGTGTCCGTGCGATTGATAGTGCATTTCTTGAGGGGATGAGAGTTGAGAAAGTCATGTTGAATGGATACCATTGACTCTAATGCTATGTACAAATGCATGTTTTTCAATATATCACCTGCAAAAAGAAGTACACGATGTGCAGATCTGTAGAGCTCTATAATGTATTGAACCCAACCCCACTTTTAACTAACCCCTGGTCTAAAAATGCTCCAACATCGACTGAAACCGAAAAGTTCTAAACACTGCTTAGAACAGGAAGACTTGGTCCGTCGCCTTAGACAGCGCACCGGGCTCCTGGAATCCAAGACCGGCCAGGTTCTTCTTCATGATGTTGATCATAGGAGGAGGTCCGCACAGTAAGACCTTGCTGTCCTTCGAGGCAGGAGCCAGATGTTCCTTGATAAGCTCCGTGGTGATGAAGCCTTTTACGCCCTTCCAGGAATCCAACGGACGAGCCAGCACGTAGTTCACTTTGAACTTCTGGGGACATTTCTGGGCAAAGTGGTCCAGCTCCTCTTTCAGGAGAATATCTTCTTCCGTGTTGTTGGCGTACAGCAGGCTGATCTCGGTGTTGTCCGATTCATCTTCGCAGATGGCTCGGATCAGCTGGTACATGGGGGTGATACCAGTTCCACCGGCAATCATGCCAACGTGCTTTGCATAAGACTTGCTGTACTGCATCGCGCCCTTAGGTCCGCGGATCTCGATGGTATCGCCGAGTTCCATCGATTCGAGGTGCTTCGTCATTAGACCTCCGTCATAGACTTTGACGAGCAACTCGATCCGGCCAAGATCAGTGTTGTTCGAGACTGGTGTATAGGATCGTGCCACGCTCTTCCCGTTGATTATGGCGCGAAGGGCAATGTGCTGACCGGTAGGCAAACCTAGTACATCATCCGGCTTGGGCAATCCAAACACGAAACGGTAAACGTTGGGGGCAACTCGCGTCTTCTTGACGAGCTTGAAGTTCCTCCATTTCTGGGGGTCGAGCACAGGGGGACGAGGGGGTGCAACCGACTTTCGGACGATAATTGATGCTTTCTTGGTCGGTCTCCGCGCAGGATGGTGGGTAAACTCCTGTTGCACATCGAGCTTTGTCCATATCCAAGTGGTAAGTCCAGCAGAGAAGGCAAACTGGGCGGCAGAAGCGATAACGAAGCCACTCCAGAATGTGGTGTTGGGTTTGTCCTGGACTTGTAGCAATTTCAGATAAGGCGCCAGCGAAAATGCGCTAGGCTCTCGATAAGCCCTGAATGCAGTTGCACCGATTGCACCCGCAGCCGCCAACGGGACAAGAATCTTCACACAGCGTGTGAAGGAGCCTGGAGAATTTTTCTTAATTGGTTTGATTGCAGCTTCCTGCGATACGGTCTCGTACTTGGGGCGGTAGACTTCGACGACTTCAACTTCTTCCTGCAGGACAAAAACACAATCAGTCTCTGATGCACAGTAGTGGAACAACCAAGCTTTGACTTACCTCCGATGGCAGTTTTCCGATCTCATACTCCTTCAGCGCTTCACGCGCTTCATCAGAGTGGCCGATGTCTTCGAACGCTTCTGTCGCATCGGTGCCTGCGACTTCCACAAGAATGGTTACGCCGCCAGGATGATCTTCGAGGTATTTTGTAATGTCATACACTGTTGCGAAAGAGGACGTTAGAAAAGATATGGGATAATGCACCGTTCGATCGTTAGCATCGATATTTACCTTTGTTATGTAGGACAATCCAGACGTCGTCTGCTTTATTGTGTTTCTGGACTTGCTCCAGAGTATACGTGGCTGTGGCCATCGTCGTGGTTGAAACTGTCCGCTAGATCAGAAAGTATGAGAGGCTGCCCTCACAGTCTCAATATAGATTTGTTAATGAATCGACGATGGCGTGGAAGAGGATAGCAATACTTCAAGTAGTGATCTAAAGAATAAAATAGAGGCAAATGGAATCACTATATATGCAATGTACACCGCACCGGTTTATCGGGCCGGAAAGTTCTATGCTAGTGACTTTCGGATTTAGACTCGGTTGCGGAGGATCCATTGCATTTAAAACATCGTTCTTGGATTGCATGTGTGGCAATAATACGGCAAATACGTATGGCATCAAAGAGCTTTCCCGCTGGGCCGCTAGAACGCGTTATCTCGACCTCGAACCGGCTTTGATCCAGATATTGCTCTGGCCCCATAGTCTTGCAAGGATTTTCTTTGGTTTTACCCCTGGATGGAAGCAGAGGGAAGTGCCGAGCGACGGGAAGATTGAAGATCAACAATCAGATATCCACGGTTCAATGGCGGGTCTCTCTGTTCGTGCGAACTTCGGCCGGAGAGTATCCGGCCCTGTCCAGCGGCATGTATTATGAAGAACCAGACTAAGTCTTCCCGAGGCTGATGCAGTTTACCCACTCTTAAAATAAGAGGATTCGTAGATCGAGCGGTAATAATGGACCCCAGTCGGTCAGGAAAGTTATGGGCAGCAACGGCAATGATATGCCGCAGACCTCCAATATAATAGGCGGCATCTTTCCTCTCATCTCAAGTATTCTTGATCCAGCAGTTGTTTTCCTTTCTCGTTTATACTCCAGACATCTCCTCTCAATACTATGTCGTCCAAAGACTTCTATCTCATTGGGGACGATGTCTCAACGGCACAGGCAGTGTCAGTCGACCCTAAGTATAAAGTTGAAGATCTCAAACGAGGAGTTGCTGGTGTCTTTCATGTCGCTCAGCCACTAGGTATGATAGGCACTGGGCTATCCCTTCATTCATAGAATGGAAACTGACGTTTTAACTTCACGTAGGTATCTCGTTTCACTCGGAGAATGATGAGACCCTCTCAACTGTGGATGAGGTACTCTCCGCCAATGGCCCCATTGGCATTAAAATCGACGGCATGGCTGTTCAGGATCCCCAAGGACCTACAGGATTGCCTCTGGTAGGAAGTTATTATGAGATCTTTCCCGATCATCTAGGGAACCACTACCGCCTGTTCCGCAAATACGGCGGAGTGATCAAGACCACGAACATGGGCAGAACGACCTATCTCACGGATGATCCCGAAGTCGCAGCCGTCTCCTTTAACGAGTCCGCATACTTCACCAAGAAGATCACCGAAGATCATCCACTGTGGGGTGTCAAGGATAATACGGCCATATTCGTTGGTGATACCGAGACAGAAAATTGGCGCCTTGCCCACAAATTCTTGCCGGTGTCTATGGGCCCCAAGGCCGTCCGCCACTATACTCCCTTGATGCAGAAGACGGTCCGCTCGTCCTTCCCAGTGTTTGATACCATGTCGGAAACGGGCCAGTCGTGGAATGTATACCAGTACATGCTAAAGCTGGCTTCGCAAACAATTAGCAAGTTTTCTCTGGGATCAGATTTTGGTCACTTCAACAATGTGGATTCACCTCTTCACCCTATCGTGACCAACATCGCGAACCTTCTTTCTCTCAATAAGAAGGTGACCGCTCGTGGAGCCTGGTACCAGTACCTTCCCTTTGGCGATTCCCAGAGACTGAGGGATGTTCGAAAAGCATGCTATACCCTCCTGCAGGAAGCCATCGACGATGTTGCCAACCGTGAGGGTGGAATCCCTGAGATGCCCATGAACGAAGCAGCACTCCAGGCGTCCTGTGTTGTCGAATATCTGTTGAAGGCGGTTGATGAAAAGGGACAAAAGATCCCCCAAGGGCTGATCCTGGCCAACATGATCATTGTCACCGGCGCTGGATTCACCACCACCTCAGCACTGCTATCGTGGCTGATTTACTGCCTGGTCACCTACGAGGGAACGCAGGAACGACTTCTCCAAGAGCTCGTGGACTATGGTATTAACAATGAGACTGAGTGGACTCCTGATCTTGCCCACGGTCTTCCATACCTCGACAAATTTGTGAAAGAGACGCAGCGCCTACACAACGCGTCCTTCCAGCCTGGTCGCACAACCAAAACGGATGTCATTGTCCCTGGAGGGTACCGGCTGCCTGAAAATAGCGTCATCGTCAATGCCCTCTATGCCATCCAAACCAACCCCAATGTCTGGCGAGATCCCTTCCGCTTCGACCCGGATCGATGGGATACCGAAGAAGTGAAGAAGCGCCACCGCTGCGCTTACATTCCTTTTGCTACCGGTCCTAGAGGTTGTATCGGATTCAACTTTGCGCTCCTTGAGGTCAAGATCCTATTGTCAGAGCTCGTGTATCGGTATGAGTTCACGCGTGATGGCTACGAAGCTATTGAATACGATCCTGAATTCCAGCTCATTCGCCCATTGAACTTCTATGTATCCGCCAAGAAGAGGATGCATTGGCCGCAAAAGTCTTCCTAGTTGAATTTTTTCTTCTTTACGATATCCATCTGGCTGTGCAGGGTAAAAGGAGCTGGTGCAGCATTAGACTATAGACCACCCACCAGCGACGAATGCACGGAGATTTCTTCTGTATATAGTTGTTAGATATGTATTCTGTTTATTTGGTCAGCTTTAAGTTCAATAGAATAATCTTTCGAAACTACGAAATTTAAGGTTTCATATCACTGATCTAGAAAATTACTAATTGCTTCTCTACTTCATGGATTGGTTGAGTTTCAATTAACTCCGCCTTGCTAAAAATGATACGTACCCGAAAAGCTTATCTCTGACCGTCGGGATGCTTATATAATGCCGGGTCATGACGTTTAGCCCGCCTGCGGAATAAAAACTTCTGAGGACACGGTTGCTGATCTCTTTTCCTAACTCGACCATACAGGGTTGCCAGCGCTGTCGAGCAGCTGGGAGGAAAGGCATTCAATGGAATATGTTGCCTAACTTCTCGCGCTCCGGCCACTATCCGCAGGTGTCGCAATCTTCGGACGAAAATCCTTACCCTTATGACACGACCGTTGTACGAGAGCTACTGAAGCAGAGACGAAAGACAAGAGCGGTCAAATCCTGCTTTCCGTGCAGGGAGCGAAAAGTACGATGCGATGGAACGGTTCCGTGCTCGAGCTGCGTCCGAAGAGGCCATCAAGATCTGTGTCGCGTACCCAACAATGCGGAGAACACGAACCGGCAGTCGCCGGTAACCCTGCAATATAATGGTCGTAAGGCGGATTCAGAACCCCCGGGTGGCCAGCAGGTACTGTCTCCGGGTACAGAATATGTGCAGCACACGTAGGCAATCCGTAGAAAGTCGTCATTCTTGTATTGCTGGTGGTACTGATGATCTTCGCAGGATTGGCGCGTCTGACCGTGGCTCATCCGCTGGTGCGACAGCACAGATACCAGAATCAGCTCTTATGCAAATACAGTCTGGCATTAATGCTCTATCGAATCGTCTGCAGAAGATCGAAGATCAGGTCATGTCGTTTAAATCAGATCTTGTTCGGCACGGGCTGTACATGAAGAGACCTCTGGATGAAAGATCGCCGGCTTCTGTGTCGACTTCCGTCTCGTCTACGGCCAGGACATGGCCACCCACAGAGAGGGTATCTATTTCGAAATCCCCCGGCAGGCATTTCGTCGAAGATTCAACTGGAGCTACGATCTTTGTGGGGAGCCATTCAGACCCGCCTGTGATCCTTGGATGTAGACAATTGTCCAGTGGTGATATTTTGGATGCTTCCATTCTCGATCAACTGGCACCAAAAACGTATCCCTTCTCGAATATCTGGAGACCGGATATAGGACTCTCCGAGATTTGTCAGGCGCTACCTGACGATGCTGATATCTTGCGGTGAGAAATCTTGAGGCTGCTACAGTGCTCAACTAGTGCTGACGATTATTGTCGAATAGATACTTAGAAGTTTACAAGAACATAGTTTACCCATTTTTCCCTGCTGTGGTCACACTGGAAAGGTTCGAAGCGTCACTTTTCGCTTTTCTCGAAAGGAGACCAGAGTTCGACAACGACTCGGATTTCAAGCAGCATATAGATCTCTCTTGGCTATCTCTTTTATTTGCCGTTCTCGCCTGTGGGGTCCAATTCTCTGACGACCAGATTAAAGAACGGGATTTAAGATCCAAAGTCTTCGGTACCGCATCCCGTTCTGTTTCGGGCGGAACATCCAAGTTGACAAGATCGTAGTTTGCTGTTCTTTCCAGTGTCTTCGGTCCGCGAACATGTTCTTCACGACGAACGTGGATCAGATCCAGGCAATGGTCCTGATTGGGCACTATCTCCGAAACAATCTAGACGCCAACAGTGCTTGGATCCTCATGGGTATGTTGTCCAGACAATCAAGACTGGCATTCTGTGACGTGATAGGTTGAGACTTCCTTTCTCTTCTAGGTTCTACCATACGATTAGCGCAGAGTATCGGCCTGCATGATGATTCTCTTGTCGTTAAGCCTTCCCTTGGAACTGTGCCGCCAACTCAATATCAAAGACAAAGGCTTTGGTATGAATTTTATTCCTAATAAAGGGATTGAGCTAATAAAAATTCTATTACAAGGTGGATTTTGGTTTGGCAAGACACCTTCTTGTCGCTTACCTATGATCGTCCTCCAAACTTTACAGGAAGACATTGCAGCATCCCTTCCGCTCCCGGATTCGAATCTGGGCGTTCCTATGCGGAATCCATATTCGATGTTTGTGACATCACTCTGGAGAAAACGCTTGAAGAAAACTCCGGGGTTGGTGATGAAGACGCCCTGCAAACCACGCTGAACTGTAAACGCAGACTTGAAGGAGTCCTTCAAGATGCTGCGCCACATATGGTCGACAAAGCATATTGCAAGACTCTCCATCAGCACTTGGAGAGACTCGCTCTAACCGTGCATGTGGGATATGTTATAAGCAGAGTCTGCCGATTATACCTTGAAAACGGGAGCGAAGACACTCCGGAAAACGACTCGTTATATCTCGATTACGCGTGGCGAGCAGCTCAGGTAGTTGAATGCTTTCTAGACATGCGACGCTTGTCAGCTCACGTCTGCCGCTCCTGGGCCTTTGTCCATAATGCCGTCAGCTGTGCGATCATGCTTAAGAGTCTAGAGACCAGTGCCCTTCTCCGGAACAGGTCAATGCATATCCGGGTATTGATAGATAGACTGATTGCCATTCTTGAGAAAGATGAGAAGGAATCGTCGTGGCTCGATGATGATACTAATGTGAGATATTTCGGACCTCACACGCGTGCACTCCACGCGCTGAAAGAGACCTTTTTGAAAGACGCTACTGGGAAACCCCAGACAAGTTCTCATGATTTTCGATAACCTTTCCCTCTACAGGGATCGGTATTGGTTATCTCAAAATAGACAATAGACTTCCGGTTGTTATCAACCTTAGATTATGAATATCATGAAATTCAATGCCTGATGCTGTGGTGAGCTTCAAACTCATATTGTATACACTGTGTTAAAACGAGGGAAGATGCCTTCCACTATTCTGATCTGTAGATGTTTGTGTTGTTTATGTTTGCGTGATGATATTTCTACACCGTAAAGCTTAAAGTTAAATAGCCTTTTATAGAAAGTATGTCAACGCATTACGTATACAGAGAACAAAGTATAAATCACTGCTCTAATATTCCTACAAAGGCTACTAAATACACAAAGCAAGAAGATTCAAAAGACAACCTGACTTTTAGTAAGCTAATACTACACATATTCTAAGAAATAAAATAAACATGACCAGAAAAGAAAGTCTTATCATAACTATCATTACACGAATGGAAAAGGTCCTATGGACCTATTAAGAAGGTAAATAAAGATAGACTGGATGATTTTCCTTCACTTGTCGGAAGGAGACGTCAGGAATGGTGTTCGAAGTATAGCTAGCTCTCTTCGGTTTTTTTTTTTTTATGTTCTTTAGCAGGAGTCTCATAGCCCTTTCGGGGACGGTGTCCTTTGCCGGTGAAACGATCGAAAGTGGACGATTCTATTTTCCGAGAGAGAGGCTTGGTGTTCTGACGAGAGGATGTATTGTTAGGAACTATATGTCGAGACATATTAATGTCTCCCCGGGAGAGATCAAAGATCACTTACCACCATAAGCATGCAGAATGTTCATCGTCTTTCCAGGAAGATCATCTTGTACCATGAAGAAATGGTATACTAAGTTCTTGAAACAGTCTAGTCCGCATATCCGCATCCGTCGACCATGCACTTGAAGCCCTTAGGGGAATTCAAATGGCGAATCGAGGCATATTTGCAATATGGCTGAGTGCATGCGTGAAAGCCCTTACTCACAACCGTCTTATTGATCTCGCTTGCATCACTTTCATCCGAATTGGAAGCGCTCGGGCCCACATTAGAGTATGGGTGACCGATCGGCCACTCCAGAAAATGACGCCGCTCATATAGTCCATTGTATGGGGGTTCGGACGTAGAGATGTCCGAGTCGAGACCAGAATCAGACTGTGGACTCAAGGGAGGCGATGGAGGTTTGGCGATGTGGCAAACGAGTAAAACGTGGTCGTTGCGATGACCGCAGCTGTTGGTGACTCTCTGGACCTTGCACATTTTGATTCTTCTTTCTCCAGTGCAGAGATCGAGAGAGTAGGGATTCGATTTGATCGTTGAAGGACGAGTCCGAGACGAGTTTCCGATGGTTGTAGCGGCGAGGCTGCGTACCTCGGGGATGAAGCTTCGTTCTTGCTGAAAGGAAGCGAACGAATTTATTCCTCTCGATGAAACAGAATGAAGATATCACAGCTGAAGTAGTCACATCAGTCACATAATGTAATGAAAGATTCGATGGGTGTAACCTTGATATAGGACGAGTCAAGGCAGATGTGATACTAATGATCACTTGTCATATGAATCATTGCATAGAGCGATTGCTTAGTCGTCAATCAAGCACAAATTCAACCTAAAAGGGACACGCTCATGCGAGATGATGTCGCTCAGAAGATGCCAAATACCCCAGAAGGAAGGAATGCTTGCACAAGGAGGGGATCAGGTGAATACACCCAGCAAAGGATGGAAAGATTCCAGTGACTTTGCCCTTCTCCTATAAGGATTGTGAATGATATAGGCTGAGGAATATAGCAATCGTTAATGTTTGATATGCACTGGCAGCGGTATTTAATTAGGGTCCGTGACTGGGGCATAACTTATTGGGTATGTATTCCAGTACTGGTATCACATGCAGTAAAGAAGGCATCATAGATAAAAAGCTGCTGGGAAGAAGATCGTGCGATTTGCAATTGTGTCCGGGATCTGCCAATACGTATCCCAATAGGATGTGCACGGAAACGTTTGCCACGAAGATAAGCACATTAACGATGAGCTTGACTCACATTAACGATGAGCTTGACTCACAGCGATGTGATCATGATAGCACAAGAGAGAATGCGTGAAAAAAAACCATATACAATGAGCTTCAATCAAATGGCAAAACTCTGTCCATGAATCATGAGAAGTTGTAACAAAACAGCCACCAGAGGAGTTGTATCAAGAAGTCAACTGCGCTAGAACCAGGGAAGATGCGGCACATAGAGATACAACAAAACGACCAAGATTGATAACCATGAAAGTAGAGCACACAGAAGTGAAAAGAACAAAGTATACAGGTAGGGTTTTGCCCCTTGATCATGCAAGCGCTGGAAAATCACAACATGTGATTAACATGGGTATCAAGATCACATGGTCGTGGACTGGTAAAGGAAGATAACCGTCATAAAGTTTATTCATCATCAACAAAGGAGTTTGCGAGGCGACCGAAGAAAGGAACCTCGTAATGTTCGAGAGAATCAACTGCAATCCTTGTCAGCTAGTTGTCCCACCTAGAACCTTCGATATGCCGCTTTATGGAACGCTTACCATCTCGGTAAGCATGCATAGCGAGAAAGCCGATGAGGACGATGTCACCGATGAACATCAGCCATGATATAAAGCTCGACCAAGCAAAGATAAGATGAAGTATCTATATACGAATTAGTCTAGTCTATTAAGAAGGACAATTGAAGCTGCATACGAAGATAGCGGTAAACAGCATGCTGGACTGCCAGGCATGAAATCTGTGTGAGACATCAGTCATTAGACTTTGAGACATAAGCTACCTGTAATTTAACATCGTCGTACCGGACATAGTCACTCTTATGCTCGAGCAGGAGTAGAAACACCCCGCCAGCCGGTGGAAGAAGGAGATATGCCAGCATAGCTTCATAGTCCATCCGTATCGGCAAACTGGTCTCGAAGGCACCCAGGCTCAATCTTCCGCTTTCTACCACTCTCTCGTATCCTCCATTGACATGTCCTCCGCCAACGCCGGTGAATTGACTGGGTGAGGATAGACCGCCTGCGGGATAGTTCGAGACCGGAGGTGACGCGCGGGGAGAGCGTAGATTAGGTGATTTTGTTCGGTCAGCGAGCGCTGGAGACATAGCGCGCTCAATCTCGGGTGACTCATCCTGATACGGGGCAAAATTCATCTTTCCGTAGGTATCGACGAAGAAGCTGACGGTTAGAGGTTCTGGGATGTTTGCGTGCCGTCTTGGAGCTTAGGCGGAGCGAGGCTTGGCGCGTCGCAGCTCCATCGTCAAAACGACGATCCGGATAAGATCAAAGAGCATCAGACCTCAGCATCAGAGATAAATTATACACTCGAGATGGCTAGTTCATGTACACAAGTACTATGTAATTGTGAATATCACTGGGTATTATCGTTCGATGTTACGAATAAATCCCCTAGCTATGAACATAGCTCTATTTTCGTCAATCGTTAAAAGACGTTGTACATACATATCATACTCGTCCCCGGCCTCGTGGCAGACCCGTTCCTCTTGGGAGCCCAGTGCTCGGTTTTCGTGTAGCTGTGGTCGTGGTCCTCGTAGTCCCTCTAGTCGCGCTTGACCCTACCCCGGCAGAAGTGCTCGGAGTCCGACCGAGACCAGTGCGCACTCTGCCTCTGGTTGTTCCCCGTGTACCTCTTGTAGCTGCGGTTCCTGCTGCCCTTTTCCTCTCTTCCTCCTCTGCCTTTTTGGCTGCGGCTTCCCTTCGTTGCTGCAGCTCGCGTTCTCTCCGCTCAGCTTCTTGCTGCTTCAAAGCAGCCTCATGCTCCATATCAGCGATATCCTGACTGGCTCCTTGCCAGTTCGGATTTAGGATCAGACGTTGGTTATGTTCTGTCTGAGAAAGTATGCGGGTCCAGGTATTTAGGAGGGTCGAGGCGGAATTGACTGTTCGAGAAACGGTCTAATACACATCAGCGCATGATCGCATTATACATCGAGGCCATACTATGGGTAGATTACATACCGTCATGTTTCCGTTGGCGCGATCGAGACTTTCGAGCAGACCTTCAATTACCTGGTTGATGTTGCGCACACTCTGTAGCTCGTTGCGCAAGGCAGCTTCCCGTGCCTCTTCGATGTCGAATAGCGTCTCCCCATTGCGAGATGGAGCTGATTCTGGGGATGCGCTTCGATTTTTTCGGGGTTTTTGACCTGGAATCTTGTTGTGTCGCTTGGAGGGAGAGTTCCAGAGATCTTCAGTATCCTCTTCGGAGAGCTGGAGCCTGTCCATCTCCTCCGCCGCACTCAATGCTGCCATTTTCGGCAGTGAGAAAAGATCCACGTGCGTGCGGGGAGCACGTTTTTGGAGTGCGATTGAGCTGGCTGGACGTTGAGAGTTGATTGTTAGACGGTGGTGCTAGGAAGTACTATGTCTAATGTGCAGAATGTAGAACAGTTGTCATCAAACAATTTTGAGTATTGACGATTGACTTAATTGACTATCGGGTTCCTGGCGTGTACCGCGTCTCCTGCTGGTGGGGCCGAGAGGAAACGCGCATTGAGCGGCTTCAGCCTCCCGAATTTGTGGAAAGCGGTGGCTGGTCGACGTCAAGGCCCAACAACATTCCGTATCGTTCACATCTCCCCCGGCGGCCTCCCTCCTCTGCCTCTCTTTCATTCGTGTCTCCTTACTCAATCCATTATTCTCCAATATCTCCGCGAAGTTATCCTTGGATATCGCTTTTATCTTATCGCGATTTCTCCGGTAATCCCCTTCGCACACTGCCGTCCGAGTCGCGCTTGGTTGCCCCTTCGCCCTAGTTGGTGCCAGTTGTCAAGCATACAGAGGACTACTGTCCCGATTTCCGTCTTCCGAGGTCCAGGGAGGAGAGTGCCACGAGGATCATAACGAAGAATAAGACATTTTGGCATAATGGCGACGACACCGCCGCCTCCATCGCCGTCAAGGCTTAGCATCCCTCTCGCTCCCCGTCATGGTCCAAAGTACGACACATATGAGCCATATGCCACTCGTCATTCAGCCAGATTGGCCAGTCAGCGATTATCTAGAGACTCCCATACGACCCCTCCACCGAGTTCGCCAGATCTACGGGGTCGGACTGGTGCGATGGATGAACGGAAGCAAAAAGGGATGGATGTTGGAACACTATCACCGCCTGGATCGACTTACACTTCACCCCGGAAGAAGGTATCGGGCCGGGGTAAGGGAGTTAATCCGGGGTATTCACTTGACAACACAGAGCTAGACAGCTCAGATCTCATCGATACTGCTGGGACTACGCACCCCAGACAACATTCATTACACGCGTCTCGCACAACGATAACGAACGGCATGCTTCCCACACCCATGAAAACGCCTCGCAAGAAGGCAGTTGAGGACATTAGCAGCACGGCACGAACTCTATTCCCAAACAACTCTGCATTTGCGTGTCCCAAGAAGAGCAAGAAGTACGCTGGCTTCTCGCTAGAGAGCTTTGAAGAAGGCGCAGTTGAGACACATGAGAAGATTGAGATTTTCACGGATTCACGCGATAGAATCCCAGAGCTGGACGAAAGCAAGGACAATCCATTCTACAAGAAGCCCAATACTACGGAGACCGCTGTGGCTCCAGCGCCCCGCACTTCCCGCCGACGTAAGGCAAATGAGGCCAAACGTGACGAAGAAGTCGATGATGCCATCAACCGTGATGATGGAATGACTTATGTCTTGTGAGTTTGTGAAATATCCATGTCCATTAACAACCAGTACTAACGATAATCTAGCCGTGGCAGGAAAATGTTCCGCAAATTTGACGAGGATGCTGATATGGCCAGTGGTGAGGATGATGATGATGATCTGGGCCTCTTGGCCGCCCGACCGGATCTGATCGATGAATCTTTGACCAATGTCCGTCCTCTGACGCGCTCATCCATTAAGCCGCGCGTCCTCTTCCCTACTGCTCACAAGACTGAGCCTCAGGCGATCGAGGAAGAGGAAGCCACTGATGTTGAGGAGAATAATGCCTCAAATGAGCCTGCCGTCGACAATGTTCATCAGGGAATTTACGCACAGAAGGAGCCTGTTACTCCTGAGATCCGCTCGATGGCTACGACTCCAGCCTCACCTGGTGCTACGATCCGCTCTCTCCGGTCTCGCAGCAAGCATATCGCGCAGGATGCCACTCCTACAGCTCCAGCAACTAAGAAGGAAAAGCGCATTAGCCCCTTCAATGGCTGGATGCGGAAGAAGCAGCAGACCCCGTCTCCCAATGGTCTGGCTTCTGCATCCAAAAAGAGGGAGGCGGATGCCAGCATCGGCGGGCCTGCCACCAAGAAGACCAAGGGGAAATAAGCACATATTTATCCTGATGCAAAGTGCAGAACTGTTGAGACACTCCATCCCTCTGGATTGCACATATGGAAGCCGTTGCCTTTGAAGTGTTTCGGGCTTTTTCTTCTCGCGGAGAGATGAATTACGACTCTCGGGCCAGTCCCTTTCTGTTGGTATTTAGTTGATTGATCATGGTGATGGTAGTCCATAGGATCCATCCAAGGTGCATATTCCCCATCCATTCCCCGTCTTGTTTCTCACTCATTTCATCAGCTTTGACCATTCCTTCAAAACTGTTTAATGAGCCCTCATTTCACTTCCCCCCTTGTTTCAGTTTCCTTTGTGTGTTTTGCTCTCCAACCGGTATGGAAATGGACAGGCACGGTCTGGGTTGGTTGGTCGGTCTACGGAACGGGAGTTTTTGTCTCCTTTTACCAATTAGTCAGATAGCTCAGAATCCAGAATGAATACTTGGCCAGAAGTACTACGTACGGCCGTGAAATTGACGAGATTAACTTTCTCATGTAACTAGTTTTGGAAACTTTAGATAAGGTCTCTGTTCAGTTATCAACGACTCAAGTTCATGATCTTTCGTCAAATATTACTGGTCTGCGGCAGCAGTTCCCATAACCTCCACAGGTCGCGATAGACAGACTAGGGAGGATAAAATGTCGACGTCAGCGGGTGTTCCCTCCATACTCATCCATCAATCTAACCAGCCGGAGGGGTCATTGCCTAGCTAGGATTCGGGCAATCAGGCTCCGATAATGCCCGCGAAAGTAAACATATTGATGCCGTCATCTATTGACCTGAGTTCACTAAACGGGATTAGTAGCTAGGAGAATATTGGTCTCTTAAAGGAGCGTGAACTCCCAACTGGGCTATACATAACCCTACAAATATTTGGTGAACTGCTAGATTCAAGAAGATTCCAATCCACTTATATTTCTTATCTTTGTTGATACGATCTTCCGTAATAAGAAAATGGGTTGGCCCGGTGTTACATGGCTAGCAAACCTAGCCAGGCAGCACAGGCAGCAGGCGTCGACTACTCGAATCCTACAGAGCCAAAGGGAAGATATCACTCGAAAAATACCTTTATAGGACTGGCCATATCGTTCCACGAGTATTGCGGACCCTCTACCTTACCCCCTAGATATCAAAACAGCGCCCGAAGACATCACGTCGAGAATCTCGCCGTACTATGAAAACATTACCGAACTCTTACGAGCGCGTGGATTCTCCAATGATTGCAAAATCAGCGCCGACGAGGTCATGAAACGTGACTATCCCGGTTGGGAAATACCAATCACAATGATTAGAGTCCAATACGGCCTTGGAGCGACAGTCCAGCAAGAGTTCCATAGCGCTAGAGATGATATACAAAGTCTGCTGGCTAGGGACGGTATTTATATTGACGTCGAAATAACCCACGAGCTGCGCTGGGCGACCAGCTTCTCGATTGGGCATTCGTTGAGATTACCGAACGAGATGTGATGAAGATGTTCGGCTTTAATGTGATGCCAGATGTCCCAGAAAATTTGTGGCCGGAGGAGTATGGTATTGATGAGGCGATTTTCCCAGCAGGCATCACCTTAGCGGACGAAGGTGGAGTCCTTGAGAAAGGTGCCTAGTATGTTAAAGTTGGAAGGAGCTCACGCCTCACTGCGGGTATTTGCAACGGCACTTTAGCGTCGTGTCATTGGAGAGACAGCAATGAGATACCTTACGACGAGGCCGAGAATGTCGTGAAAGTCACTCACGAACACGTCATATTCTCCCAGAGAAGGATTCAAAACAGGGTCCGAGAGCAGGATAGTTTCTGCGACCCCGGTGACTCTGGGGCTTTCGTCATCAGTCTAAAGGGCCGTGTCTGTGGTCTTCTGTATGGATATCTAAACGCCTCGTGTGGGCCAGCAGGAGAGAGTCTCCATGCCGGCTCGGCTACATGCATGGGGAGTATCCGGCGGTCGGTGCAGGCACTGACGACTCCTCGAGACGGTCAGGGAAGACCTACTGGAGGACCCGCCGAACTTGCTCTGGCCTGAAATAGTAGTGGTAAAATACTTTGCCTATTTATTCTTCATTCCCACACCACTTTCAGCTCATGTGAACTTAAGGCGGCCCTCGATTCAATATGTATCAGTAACTAGGATGGAAAGTTATTATTAGGCCTACTAAACAGATCACACAGTAACGATGTAGCCATACGGTGATACCAAGCTAGATTTGGTATCATTGCATATAATAATGTTTATCTACAAATAAAACGGCATTATTTCTGTACGTAATCATATAATTATATTTCAAGCTCCATTATGTCTGACAGCAACTTAAGAAACTCATGGGGTGACATCCGCGAGGGGGTTTCGGAAACCAAGTTTAGGGCTTCTGGTAACGACAAAGGAAATCAGAGAAGCAGAGCATGGAAGCAGAGACTCGAAGGAAAAATCTCACATAGACAGGCTGAAAAACATGATATCCCGGAAGAATGAAAATCAAAATCGCCAACACGAGGAAATGAGAAAAAAAAAGCATTGCAGAGCCAGTCCAACTAGACAGGGGATAAAATTCCATGGCGATGTCGTAATTAGTAAAGACCCGAAGCAAGTCGTTTATTTGACATATCGTAAGACTGGTCAGGGCAATTGGAAAATCATATTTGTACAAGAACTTGCCATGATCATGACAGAATGTGCATAATCGGAGCTCGTACGTTATCATTAATCAGGCATTTAGATGTTCTGCAGGTAGTTGCTCGGTACTAGACCTGGACGGCCGCGAGTACTTGTCACTTCTGCTTCCCACCACCCATCATCTTGCATTCGGATTACAGCGAGAATATCTCCCTTCGAAAAGCCGAGCTCTTCTGGGATTGCAGCAGTGTAGCTGTACATCGCTCGTGCTGGAGAGAGCAAAGGTCAGTAACCCCTTCTGAAAAGTGTAGATGATGGTCGAGATTCGCTTACCAAACTGTAGAATGGGACGTCCATCACGGCTATATTGACGTCCAGGTTCGGCCACGGCCAGGCTCTTGCTTCTGCTTCTAGTTCTTTGGCTGCCAACATCGCCATAGTACGTCGACATGGGCCGACCGCTATTGTGTCCTCTCGAACCATATGGGTCGTAACCAGCACAATACGGATCGACTTGGTTGCTCGAAAGTTGAAGTTCCATTCCACCGGCGCTGGAAGGACGAGCTTGTTGTCTAAACTGAGGTTGGGGCGACACTGCTCTCGTTACATTATTAGGACGAGCTTCTTGTCTGAACTGAGGCTGGGGTGACACTGCTCTCGTTACATTATTAGGCGAGCCATGTCTGGAGTATGTCTGAGGAGAGTAGCCACGCTCGTTGGCTCGTTTTGTTGGACTTGCGGCAGCTGTCGGCGATTGAGCATAACGGCTGTTCATGCTGTTGGACTGATAGGAGGTCGGACTGGGCGTTCCACCGCTATATTGACTCATTCGAGTTTCGGTGCGAGGGGCGGGCTGGGGGCTTGCACTTCGTCTAGCAGCAGGAGACCTGGCTCGAGGAACTTCCTGAGAGGATCCACCTCCGCTTGGTGCCATGCGGGGAGCATTGTTCGTGCCCCTTAACATGTTGTGAGTCTGGCCAACGTACTTCTGAGTAGTCTTCTGCATCTGGGCAGACGTAAAGGCGGGTTGTGGCGCATCCAAACGCTTGGCTGATGTATCGTTATACGCAGGAGGTGGTGTGGCGATCGCACCAGATCCGTAGCTTGAATTTGCAGCTGATGGAGTTGGCGTGGTGATACCATGATATCGATCAGCCGATACACGAGTTGCTGACTGTTTGCCCCCAGCAACTTTGAGGTCAGCAAGGGCGCGGGCAATTGGATCCGTTTCCTCTTCAGCAGCTTTGTTGGCCTGCGTTCCTTTCTTCATCGTGTTATCAGGAGAAGCCACATCAAAGACGTTATTCCCAACGTTGAGTTGGAAGCTAGCTCTGGGATCAACTGGCTCTGGACTTCCGGAATCCTGCTCAACGTCAGCCATAGCCGGGGCAGGTGCTGGTGCTGGTGCTGGTACTGGTGCTCCAGTCTTGGTTGGGCTATTCTGCCTGGAAGAGGAATCCCATGCCCCCCGAGTTGGTTGGACTGAGATTGACTGACGTTCCTTATCGTGTCGACTCTTCCGTCGGAAGGGGCTGTTGCTAAAGAAAGCACTCCGTTTCTTTTGAACTTGCTTTTCCGGTGTCATCCCCGGCAGAGCTACGCCATTGGTAGGCTTCGTTGGGGACTGTCTGGCACTCGGCGGTTCCTGGCTCGAGAAAGATGTTGGGTTCGAAACATCGCTCTGTGAGTCGCGGCTGGAGGGTCGATATCCACTTGTGCCGGAGCTGCGTTCGGAGGGCGGCCCAGTACGACAAAACATTGTCATACCGTCCGTCGGATAGGCGTTATGAGGGACGGTTCCGATCTCACCATGCTGATCTGGATGATAGTTCGGTGGCAGATTCTGCCCACTGCGGCGAAGATCCAATGGCGCCGGCTGCTGTGGTGGCTGTTGTGGTGCCTGCTGTTGCAGTACAGGCTGTGGCGGCACATGCTGCTGTGGTGCAGGCTTCTGCGGAGTAACGGTAGCCTCTCTGCTCGAAGGGGTTGCAGGAGCAGGATGGCCCATTTGCGCGGCCAGCTCTGACTGCGGGTCATGGTGAGATTCGTAGGTCGAAGGCTGCGGCGACGAGCTTCGGAATGCAGGGTTGATGGTGCGCTGGAACTGTGCAACCGAGTAACCCTCTTCCTCTGAAATTTCGGAACTTGAGTCATTGACATCTCCGCGACAGAAGTTGATGTATTTCGGCGGGTCAGGGATCTCTTGGCCAGTCCCCTTTTCCTTGATAAAGCCACTAATATCCTTCTCGACTTCGCAGTCCTCCAATGATAGGCGAATCTTCTCGCAGGACTAGGTCGGTATGAGCATGGATAGACATAGCCGGCGGGAGATGAACAGAACTTACAGCATCATCACTGACGCAGACCGTGGAAGTTATATTTGCGTAGCTCCACAGACTGCTCTTGGTGAAATCCAAGCGCTCTTCCTCCAGATCCTGGAATTTCTGTATCGATGTCAGCTTTCCTAGGATCCAATATTACATGTAGTCTGCTGTGACGTACATCGCATGCGGATTTCCATTCCTTGTTCCAACGGCCGGTTGTCTCTTCCAGGATCTTTACCGCAGCTTCATATTCAGTGCTATTTGACGCAAGCTGGATCTGAGTCTTTTCGAGCTTTGCCTTATTTTTTCGCTCCTCTTGGCCCATTACCATGTGTCCTTGGGCAAGATAACCTTTGATTCGCAGGCAGTCCTGCTCAAAACGATCTCTGGACTGAGCAATAGTCAGCATTCAGCTGTTAAGGGGGAGTTGTACGAGTTGTCATACTTTGTTCACAGCTGCGGTCTGCTGCATCTTGATCTTCAGAATTCGCTCAATCCCATTCTGTACAATTTTGCGTCTCTCCTTCATTCCGCCGGCGAAAGCCGCTAATGGTTCTTCCAACTCTCTTTTCATCTGAGAAGCGATTACAGAGTGTGACTTTGCAATTGCTTCTGTTTCTCCACGCACCACATCAAGCGATGCTCGCAGAGTGCCTGATTCGCAGGTTCCCAAAGGCTTGCGACATAGGGACATGAGCTTTCTCGCATACTCTTCTTCGATGGCGGCACGAACTGTTTCGCGACGTCAGACCCCGCTCACCATAGCTTCGGAGGTAAACATACTGTTGTAGAATACCCTCAACTCATCGCAAGTTACTTTAGCATTATGCATTCGTTCCAACATCGGTCCAACGCCCGCATCATCCTTTCCCCAGAAATTATTGGCAACTGTGTAAAGAGCGCGGTCAGTGTTTCCCTTCGATCTTAATTGACTTGTGGGGACTCTGGGGAACGAACAAGAAAGAGAGACTGTCGGTCCCTCTGCTACTGTCCCAGGCATGTCTGTCGTCTGTTTCTCCGTGATCAATAACCCTTCGAGCTGTCGGCCAGCGTCTGCTCAGTATTCGAAATCAAGGGCGACTTGGGCAGTCGACAACAAAGCTGCACAACACAGGAAGGCTTCCCAGGGCCGTCTCGAGACAACAAGCCGGATTTCTTTGGAACAGAAACCTGTGGAGTTGATAACGGTGCAACCATGGAAAGGATCTGGAGAGAGTGGACTGGGCATGTTTACTTCCTCGCGTCACTAGGGGCAACGGCCGTGCACTTCCATCTTCCCCAGTGTCCGCGCAAGGGCCACTTGCGCCCGCATCCAATCTGACAAGACTATTTCTTCTCCACGCGAGCAATGGCGGTCGCTGGGGCGCTTGATGCTGGACGATCGAAAGCATCTTGAAGAGTGATAGGGTATGCTACGTCAGGTACGACGCAGCCGTCTTGAATCAGGCTTGCCTGGTACCTGACTTGCACCCCGTTGCTGCGCGTATTCAGACTATGGTATACCTACCGATCGCGGCTTATCATAGTGCTGGCAATTGTTTTGCTCTCCTACTTGATTGGTTTGGTGGATATGGTAGAGACTGTTTGGAGCGTCATCCTACGTGGCTAGCCGGTTCAAGAGAGCCATCATATCCAGCAAGATTGGACATGTCAGTTCAACTATAATGCTTAAACTCAAGCTCGTCAACGCTTTCCATGTGGTCCTCTGGTGCTCCTCTTCATCACATCCAGCCTATCGGAGAGGTGGGCCGGCACTCCATCCCTACTATATAAAATGAGGGTCGCCGAGGATAGAACGAAGCTTTGCATCACTAATGCAAACGCCTGATTCCGAGGGATCCCTTATTTATCTGTAAATATCGATCAGAGAGACCGGAGAGGGCTGGGAGTTTGACTAGCTAGAGTTATTATTACTTTAATTAGCGCAGCTCGGTCTGCAATACGGCTAGGTAAATGGACAGACAATCAGATAGCGCTTATTAGTGTAGAGAGAGAAAAGGAATCACTTTGATTCGGAGATTTGTCTTGAAGCCATAAAATAAAAAGTGTTCAAAGACGATATTTGGTCTCAAATCTTCATTTGTCGCTAAGTATGCTCAGTAGTCCCAAAATCGCATAAACCGATGATATGCGCCCGGGCGTACAGAAGACGCCCCCCTCGAAGCAACGCTCGTAAATGCGCATGCCATCGTAATCAAAAATTCCGCCATCGTTGGTCACACAATGTAGCAGCATATCTCGGCAGAGATAACGGGCATGCTACTCTATTCTTATCGCTTTACATATTAAATGTAACCAAAAGTAAGATCCGAATGCCGTCTTCACCCTAGAACAGCAGGACACCGTTTCCATATCGCACTCTACTTAACCGTGATATTTGACTCTTAGACGGAACTTTTGTCGCATGCCAGCTTGATCTTTAACAAAGAATTTTCACCATGGCGTGGAAACCCTCGAACAAATTAGCCGTGTGGGTATGGGGGCCACAAAGAGAGGACCGCGAGCTGCTCGCGAGGCTGGATATCACGCTGCTTCCATATTTCTCTCTCATCTGGTTCCTCTTTGGCGTTACTCGTGCTTCCTACTCATCAGCATATATCAGCGGCATGAAAGAAGCCTTAAACTTTCAAGGGAAAGATTACAACTATATGAATACAGCTTATCTTGTTGTCTACGCGGTGTGCCAAATTCCGGGGACGAGCTTGCTGACAATCCTGCGACCGAAATATGTATTTGTCACCGCAAATCTCACCTGGAGTGTGCTTACCTTGGTGACATACAAGATGCAACACTCTTGGCAGATCATTGTTCTGAATGCCTTCGAGGGAGGTTTTAGTGCTATTGCCTAGTACGTATTCATCTGAAAAGTCCGATTTGATGGGATATCTTAACGGTCTTCTACAGTGTAGGCGCACACTTTATTCTGGGTTCTTGGTATAAAAAATCCGAGCTGGGGACTCGAGCTGCTGTATTCTGCATTTTTGGCCATCTTGGTAGCATGTCAGGTGGCTGGATCCAAGCTGGCTTGTTGAAATCGTTGGCCGGCAAACACGGACTTCCTGCCTGGAAATGGATCTTTATCATTGTTTCTGTGATGACCATCCCGGTGGCACTGTTTGGTAAGCTCGGATTCAAAACGAAGATCAGGCTTCGGAATCTAATGTAGAACAGGATGGATCTTCATCCCGGATCTCCCAGAGCATCGCGCAGCTTGGTACCTCACTGTGGAGCAGAGAGAACATGCTGCGGTACGACTTGGAGTCGTGCCTAAGAAAGCCTGGGATATCACAGTATTCAAGCGTGTCCTTCTAAGCTGGCAGTTTTACCTACTTCCATTAATATTTATGCGTAAGTCGCAACGATTATAATTTATATAAACGAAGATCGACTAACCTGAACAAGTCTATTCATTATGTGTTCAGTCGCTTGGAAACAACATCATGCAATTATGGATGGCATCCCGGGGGTACACCGTCATCCAGCAAAACAACTATCCCACTGCAGTATACGCTACCGCTATTGTTGGGACAATTATTTACTCCATCATCTCAGACAAGTTGAAATCCCGCTGGGAATGCTCGATCGCGATCGGCTTAACATTCGTAGTGGGCAGTGCTATCCTCGTGGCGAATCCTGCCGCTGACTCCGCACACTTTTTTGCATTCTATCTTCTCGGCACGACGTACGCTCCGCAAGCTCTCTGGTATTCCTGGATGGCAGACGTAACAAGCCACGATGTTCAGCTGCGGGCAATCACGACGGGTTTCATGAACTCGTTCGACTTTGCTTTTGTGACATGGTGGCCGCTGATCTTCTACCCCGTGACTGATGCGCCGCACTTTGAGAAGGGATACATTGCCAGTTTAGTCACTGGAGCGTTAACAATTCCTTTCATCATCCTCATTGCATATCTGGAAAAGCGAGATACAGCAAGAGGGCTTATTGGAAGACACCAGGAAGAGGAAAGTGTGCCAGAAGACGAGGAGGCTATTGTGAACACAGCAATAGTGAATACGGTCGCGAAATAAAAAGGTGAATAGTAATGGCAGCTCGACATGTTTACGAATAACATGACATTATTACACATACTAGATACGAGAGAGTCCAAAATTGTTATTTGAATTTCAGATATGTTGCTGTAAAACACATTTACAAGAATCATATGATGAACTAATATCTCAAAGATCATATTCTGTCCTTACATCTATTCTCAACCTCGGCTCTCTACATTTAGTCCAATATCGCTTCTTACGCTTTCTGAGCCAGCGCCTGCCGCCGGGACTTGGAAGCTGGATCGAAATACGGGATCTCACCGAGGGACACAACTCGGTTACCTTGGCGCTTGCCTTCATAATCACTGTATTGTGTCAGAATTCTTCTAGAAATGGGAACATGTAGATTTAATGTAAGCATACTTTGTAGCAGTGTGGAAAACGGAACGACTAGTGATTATCAGTGTCAGTATTCTGTATCCAATAATCTGCCCTGCGGGATGTCACATACTTGTCCCAAATAGCCAGGTCATTGGGGTTCCATTTAAAGCGGACTTGCAGGTCATGGTTCTCATAAATAAGCTGGTTGACTGTGCAGAACGGGTGTCAGTAAAAATTCTAGTACCGACTATCTTCAGGAGTTAGAGCGCTTTTCTCTTACAGTATTCCTTTAAGATCTGGCTCTCACGCGGGGTGACGCCTTCTATCCAGCCATTCTCAACTTGTTGGCCAGCACCAAAGAGACTCTTCCAGCCAGTAACTGGATTAGTACGAACAAGAGGGCTGTAAGAAACGATGTCTTAGCTTCGTCTCCAGGTGGTAGGGAATGAAGTAACTTACTGTGAAGCCTTGAAATCGTACCCTGTGTTCTCAGGGGCACCGCGGTCGCCCTCAATCAGTTCGATACCTTGTTCTCTTGCAATATTGTTAAAGGAGGGCTTTTAGTGACGTTAGACATTGCTGCCCCCTGTATACAAGGCGGAAAGAGATAGCTTATATCGATCATTCATACCTGATAGTGCACGGCTCTCAGTCCGTCCGCCAGCTTCTGAACGGCTGGAGAAAGTCTATCGTAGACTTCGTACCCAGAGGCCCACAGAGTATCACCACCAGATTGATCCTCTGGCACATCAATAATTTTGAGGATGGCGTAATCTGAGGGGACGCGCTCGAAAGTAATACTAGCATCTCGTCAGCCTAGAAATTTTAATTGAGTATTGAGGTCTTACATACTCCGCGTGCCATCCTTCGCTGGCAAGACGACCATTGTGCGGCTTATACCTGTCACCATAGAGCTTGCGGTACGACTGTGTCTGTTGTTAGAAATCTGTAGAATTTTATCTGAAGCATTAAGTATTAAATGGAATAGCATGCCTCTGATGAAATGACAGAAATTTCGTCATCTAGCTTTCCATACTCGTTGACAGCAATTCCTCTCCTGCTGTTGGAAACTGCGTGACGGTGAAGCTTCACAGAGTTAGCCGACATTATAATTATTGTCAAGCACCGTTCTGCAGCGGAAATTACCTTGGACGTGCTTGGCTTCCCTGTTAGCTCTCCTAATTTCTGGCCAAGGATCTTCTGTTCATCGGAGCTGAGTTTCTGGTTGCGGAAGAAAACCACCCCCCGTTGGGAGACTGGATACATTGTTAATTATCGCTTTGGGACTTCTCGTTACTGGATTAGGTACAAACTCACCGAGAACTGCCAGGTCTTTGATCTTCTTGTCATCATTCAATATATCACTCAGCTGCACATCAGGGAACTCAACCCCGATGATGGGAGTCACGTTGAAGTGCTGGTACCCATCTAGACTGCCGGAGTACTTGAGGGGTTCCCGGATGAGACCAGACGGCGGGGCATCAGCTTCCTTTACCTTGATATCTTTAAGCTCTGGAGTAGTCTGGACATCGACAGCAGGAGCCATGGTGGAGTGGTATAGTACAGATACTATATTCTAATAGGATGTGATACTTGAGCGGGCCGTCCTAACTTGTACAGACTATTCTCCCTCTTATATCTGACAAGCTGCGGAAGATAACAAGCTACTGTTAATATATATGGCATATATCCCTCAGTATCTATTCAGAAGTACAGACTCCACCTAGCGTCCCATATCACTTCTCCTCTCACACCATATTCCGTCTATACGAGCGTATCTTCCCAACAAACTAAACTCCGTGCTTGCATCATAGTCTCTAAAATGTCATCTTCTTTTCACCACGTATCACATCATCATCAACGAACAAGATGCGAGTACGTTGTTATTCCAAGCAGATACAAGGTTCTGCTATTGCGGGGTAAGGTTCAATTCCGTGATTTCACAGGCAGATTGCTACAAAGTCCCTACCTCGGTTGGATCTTTTATACTTTCCTGGTGTATTGTACGAATAATAGTCTATTGGCTTATTTACACAAATATAAGTAAATTATTGACTGCGCCCACCTCGTTACTCGGATATCGGCATGGTGTCGTGAAAGGGAGTGGATACATATCCCAAAGTGATATGATTCCACGAAAATGACGACAGTTATCATTAAGGGTGCGTGATCTTCCGAGGCTGTTCTACACTCCATACTATCCTTGGCATCAATTCTAATATAAATAGATTCTCGATTATAAATCGATCTATTCTAAATGGAAATATGTATTGAAGTTATATAAGTGTAGGAGCTCTCTATTTTCATCACGTTTTTACCAAATTAGACCACGATACATAGGCATGTGGATCATCAAATAGGATCCCCATTACTAAGATAGGTCTATTTCCCCAAAAAACTATCCTCACAGAACTTCATGCATCCTTCCCCTTGGTCTCTGCAATCACCACTACAGCACGGGTTGCTAGCGCGCGCCTTCTGCTTTTGCATACTTATGCAATAGCGTCCTGCGGCAACCAGCTACCGTGCCAGCTCGATAAGGAAACTGCCGCACAGGCGCAGGTATAGTTTATGCTAGAAACTACATCATTAATAGGCCCAGGAACGTCGCGACGAAAGTAGTCTCATTAGAGAGAAAGAAATCCAAATAGGAGAGGTCCCAAGGGTCTAAATACACCATCCGGTCACGTGATACTAAAACAAGCAATTACAAGGTCATTCCGTGTCACCTTGTGAGAAAAGAAAGCTCTACAATCCACCCAGGATAATTGACATTTTGAATATAAACGGTGGCTTAACCTTGCCTGCAGAAAATATCTCAGTAAATGTATACTGCAATTGACTCCACATGAGATCTATCTCGACCAGACCCGGTCAGCATAAGAGTTTAGGCTTTTTCTGGGCGGATTGAGCGGAGGATCGACAGCATATAGGCATGCATAGTACGTATTCCAAACTTAAGCACGCATGACAACAGTGTTCTGTAGTTAGGAATCGACAAGTCGGTGTATGCACCTCCTTGACTCAATTATTTCATCAGCCACAAACACGCACGTCGAGAGCCAATTCAGGGATGGAATTAGGAATGAGCTATCGTGTGATTACTATCCAAGTCAGACGCATACTAGAATGCTTGCTGGAGCATCTGGTAAGGAATGTCAGTGAGTGCTCGGCCCTTCCTCCGCAGGTGTGACTTTGTCCCTAACCTAAAATGTATCCGGAGAACAAAGAACCGTATGGTTTCTTTATAGAGATGGGTCCACCGCAGGATAGGTTAAGTGAACAACTATGCGTAGGGCTCAGACTAGTGAGAACTCGGACTCGTTGCAGTCGCCGCTGCTGTTTGACTTTGGACTGACCTTGTAAGTCCCTTTCTTGGCCATCGCTAAAAAGAAACAGCGTCGCCGGGGGGATTGCTAAGAAACAGTCACGTGATTTACATGCTACTAGGTTCGCACAGCAGGACAACGCCCAATCATCGGGCCGGAAATTAGAGTGGCCAAATAACCCACAAGAAAAGAAATCCATGAGAAAAAAGTATGTAGGAGTGAAAGTCATGGAATATACAGCTCTTGAAAATAGATAAAAATCGTAGTTCGCACAACTACGTAAAGGAGCTATTGATGTGTACTCGAAAGTAAAGCGCAGCTTCGGCAGACGCCTCGAGTCGGAGCCACAGAGCTTCAGCCTCCTTCAGGTTAGACCAGCCAGGTCGGCATCTCCACCTTCGCAACCCATCCTCACCTCTTTGCCCATTCCTCTGGAGAACTTCCACCAGCACAACCCCAAAAACAACCATCTGCCCCTCCGCGCATCACCCCCTGCTCGACATCAGACCATTCTAGTGAAACAGCACTCTGAGAGCGACGTCTTGATCGACCTGTGGAAACCGCTCATCACGCCTACCCGATCAAATTCTTCGATCAACCTTAGATCAAATGATCGCGTTTCCTAGATGACCTTCCCTCCCCCTCCCCCTTCCGCTCAATCGTCGATTGCTTCTGGCACCGATAAATCTTCGTCTACCAGGTCTGCAAGATCTCAACAGTTGCCCTGGGGTTCTGCGCACCAGTCTAGCCTACGCCGTGGGTTGACGCCGCTCGCAACCACCAATCTCTCGTCTGCGTCAACCGCCGCCGCATCTGCCCGCCGGCCAACTCAATCGAGTAGTCCGAGCCTGGGTATCTCGACGACGTCTCCCTTGACGTCTAGCTTCTCATCGGTCTTGAGCTCGTCAAACCGACTGACAGGGAGCCGCAGCGGGCCCTCTCCAGTCTCGACACCGTCGCCTTTCACATCTCTTCAAACTGGCTTGCAGCAACACCAGCAGCCGGGTCAGTCTCTCTCGTCTCCGAAATCGAGAGCCTTGACGCCCTCTTCAGCGTCGCATCTGGCTTCCGCCACAGTGGGCGGAGGAGGCAGTGGGGGCGGTGGTGGGACGGGACCCTCTAGAGGTGCAGCCTTCTCGCCGTTGTCGTCGGGTCCAACCGTCAACTCGCCTACGGGGTTTCCTTCGGATAAGCCAGGGTCTGGTGCTAACACAAGCCAGTCTTCCCTGACGAAGATATCGGTAGCCCAGGTTTTCCTTCTGCTGGACTCTATCACTGAGAAAGAAGGGAAAGAGAAGTGGGAAGCCAAAGCCGCTCAGATCCATAAGGTGAGAAACTTGGTTGTGTTTAACGTCCGGTCTGGATTAGTGGGAGCTGACATGCTTTAGCTTGTGCACTCGAACGGGATGGAAGTCTTCTCCAAATATTTTCGCCGACTCGTGACCGGCAACGCTCCTCAGATCTTCCCTGGAACCAACAGGGTCGTGGAGAATGCAGGGAACTACCCCCTTTTGGTACAGGAGATGCAAAAGGTCACTCAAGATCTGGAGCAGGCACAAAAGATCGCAGAGACAATTGATACATCAGATGGCGACATCTTTCGGGATTTCGACATCTCGACGTTCCTAGACCACTTCAAGCTTGACCCGCTAGCGAAAGTCTCATTGGCGCTAGCCTTCAAGACCGCAAACAAGTCTGATTTGCGTGCGAAAGGTGAGCGATACTCTTTCTAAGAGACGATTGTCAAAGGTAGATTACTAACCTCACCAGCTGATGCGATCCTGACGAACTCTACGCCCCAATTCCTGCAGAGTTTGGCCACACCGTCTGATGTTAATAAGGACTTCAGCGCTTCTTTCCTTGGCCTCACGATTGAACGTTTCATCCTGTACCCTCCGCGCAGTTTCAATGAAGATGTGAAGACGAAACTGATATACGCAGCCAGCCTGCGATACCAGAAGCTCGGATCAGATATTCCTCCCGAGATTTCGTCAGGTCTGCAGATGCTGCATTTTATCAACCCCCGCCTTGTCCTTGTCCGTCAGCTCCACTCTAGGGGTCCGAAGGCTACTTCGAGCCAGGACGCGGTGAATGAGGTCATGGCCTCTGTGGGCTCAGATAGTTGGAGCGAGGAGCACGTGGGCAATGCCTTGCTCTTCATGGTTCTGTCACAGTATTTCCGGGAATATTCACCGGAGATCTTCCTTAAAGCTGTCCAAGCGCATTATGCCGATAAAAGGATTAACTGGTCCGTCATCCTGCGACAGTTTGACCGTGAAGGCCTCCGCATTGATGCAGAACCGTTTGCGAAGCTGTACTCGGCATTGTTGGCAGTAGCCGTGGGGGATTCAGCCTTGGACGTCCAAAGGCTCTGGGGGGGTGACTGGGAGCATCGTGATGCTCAGATCTCCTTCCTGACAGCCTTCATCACATCCAATGTGGATGTCACACAGATTCCCAACCTGAGAGCGACCTTTCAGGCAGATCTGTTTGCGGATGGCCCAGAACCAGTTCGTCTCCGAGGCGAACGCGCTGTCAAGTCTCCGCTGCGCTCCCTAGATGCCATGAGAGGGATCTTTGATCTTGCCTTGTTTTCACAAGCATCATGGGCAACTGCTGAAAGTCAGTTGTTAATCAAGTCCGTTGTCCAGCACGACCTCCCTATTTTCCTTTGTTCAACGCTCGCTCTGCCGCAGCCTTGGACAACCGTGCAGCAGAGCTTCGTCCTCCGTACCCTTGTTGTCTTCCTCTTAAAGCAAGAGGAAGGCTATCAACTTGCTCTCCATGGTGTGTGGAAACAGGACAGGCAATGGGTTGCGGAGCAGCTCTTCACGACGTTTACACAGGATCCGACAACTACTGCAGCCATATATGAACATGCGGTTGAGTATGGCTGGCTAGATTACCTCCTTGGTTTTACGAATGGTCTTGCTATAGATCTCGCCTCTCTAGCTCATCGAAAAGGATCTTTTGATTTGGAACAGTGGGTTCGCAACGCAGCTCAGAAAGGTCCTATGGATATGGGCAGTCTCCTCTCAAAGTTCCTCAGGATAAAGGCGGAGGATGAACTACATGTCCAGAGAAAGGAACAGCCGGCTCCGCAGATGGTGAGCTTGTCTGTCAAGACGGTATTCACTCTTCTGTCAATTCTAGAGGAATACATCGGCGACCGCGAAAACCTTACTCCCGTTCAACGAATCTGTATCCAGACCTACCCTAGGTTGATCAACTATGGAGAGGGCTTTGACGACATTATCGATGCTAATGGCGAGAATGGAAACGCACTGCCGGAAGCAATTGACAAGCAGATGCAGGAGTTGTTCGGCAAAATGTACCATGAAGAGCTATCACTACGGGAGATCCTAGAGTTGATGAGACGATATAAAAATTCACGCGATCTGGCGGAGCAGGATCTGTTCGCCTGCATGGTTCATGGGCTCATCGATGAATACCACTGTTACCACGAGTACCCGTTGGAAGCGTTGACCAAGACTGCTGTCATGTTTGGTGGTATCATCAATTTCAGGCTGATAGACGGAATCCCGCTCAAAGTCGGCTTGGGCATGATCTTAGAAGCAGTCCGCGATCACGAGCCACATGACCCTATGTACAAGTTTGGCGTTGAAGCGATTGAGCAACTTATCGGCCGTCTTCCGGAATGGGTTGGCTTCTGCCACCTCTTGCTGCAGATCCCCAGCCTCCACGGTACGACAATCTCCCAAAAGGCCGAGGAAGTATTACGGGAGCAGGGAAATCAGGTCGCCAGCGAAGCAGAGGCTGCGAGACTGAATGGTGTCTCTGATGGACAGGTAGCCACGAATGGGAACGTCGACGAGCTCATGGCGCCAGATGGCGCATCTCGCAAATTCCGCTCCCTCCACGTTGATCCACCGCTCCGTCCAGATATCTATCGGGACCCAGACGAGGAAGTCCAAGACAAGATTCTATTCGTCTTGAACAATGTGTCTGAACAGAATATTGAAGTAAAGCTGAAGGATCTCAAGGAAGTCCTGCGAGAAGAACATCACCAGTGGTTCGCCTCCTACCTTGTTGAGGAGAGAGCCAAGTTGCAGCCGAACTTCCAGCAGCTTTATCTTGACCTTCTGGAACTCCTTGGTGATAAAACGCTTTGGGCTGAGGTCCTTAGAGAGACCTATGTCAGTGCTATCAGGTTGCTGAACGCCGAGTCGACGTTAAACTCATCGACGGATCGCAGCCATCTCAAAAATCTGGGCGCATGGCTAGGATCTCTGACAATTGCTAAAGATAAACCCATCAAGCATAAGAATATCTACTTCAAGGAGCTGCTTATAGAAGGTTTCGACACGCAACGTCTCGTGGTTGTGATTCCGTTCACCTCCAAAGTCCTGATCCAGGCGGCTAAATCCGCCGTCTTTAAACCACCAAACCCCTGGTTGATGGACATCCTTGCTTTACTATTGGAACTATACCACTTTGCTGAGCTGAAGTTGAACCTCAAGTTCGAGATCGAGGTTCTTTGCAAAGATCTGGAGCTCGACCATAAGGCCATTGAACCTTCTACCTGCATCAGAGACCGCGCTGCTCATGCTGAGGATGGTATATCGACTGCTAACATTCCCGAAGGCTTGGAAGCATTTGAGGACATGTCGCTTGCGGCTATCAACCAGGGTATGCGGAACGAGAGGCTATCCCCCGCTGCCATCTTGTCAACGCTGCCAAGCTTAGATAAGATCCTTGTCTTCCCATCCTCGGCAAGCAGCATGGTCGACCCGAACGTTCTCAGACAGATTGTTCACAGTGCAGTCGAACGCGCCATTGCTGAGATCATAACTCCTGTCGTGGAACGCTCTATTACGATTGCTTCGATATCCACCGTTCAATTGGTGTCGAAGGATTTTGCTATGGAGCCGGATGAGGAAAAGGTCCGACACGCTGCTCAAATCATGGTCCGTCAGCTCGCTGGCAGTCTTGCCTTGGTGACCTGTAAGGAGCCGCTGAAAATGAGCATGACGAACTACATCCGGATGATCCAACAGGAGTATTCTGACCAGCCTATGCCAGAAGGCTTAATACTCATGTGTGTCAACGATAACCTGGATGCTGCCTGTGGAATCGTTGAGAAAGCAGCGGAAGAGAAGGCCATTCCGGAGATTGAGAAGGTCATTGAACCTCAGCTGGAAGCTCGCAGGAGACACAGAGCGACGCGCCCGAATGAACCATTCATCGACCCGTCTATGAATCGCTGGGGCTTATTCATTCCTGAGCCCTACCGACAGGTTCCCGGAGGCCTCAACAAAGAACAGCTCGCGATATACGAGGATTTTGCCCGCCAATCTAGGGGTCCAGTGCCAACACACCTTCAGAATATCTCGACTGATTCAGGCAGACAGCTGCCAGACGTTCTTCAGGAATCTTACCCAGCTATTCCCAATCTCTCAACCCCTGCTGAACAGCCTGCTGTTCCTCACCAGGCACCACAAGCGCAGCAAGATACCCGTCTACAGCCATCCGGCATAGTTGCTGCCCAGCCACAGCTAAACGGATTCCTCGAAGCACAGAGTCCAAGAGAGAAAATCGATAGTCTTATCTCTGATCTTCAGCTCGCTGCTCGGAATGCTTCTGAAGAACATATCAAGGACCTCGGCAGGGAAAGCTCCGTCCTGCAAGCTTATAACCAAGTACTGCGTGCCATCCTCTCATCACCGAACGGTGAGGACTTGGCCAGATTGACCGCTGTCAAGATCTGTACGACGTTATATTCACAGACTGAGCGTCCCCTGGAAATTGAAGTCCTGGTCCACTTGCTCGCCAAGATTTGTGATATGTCCTCGTTAGTAGCAAGATACACGTGGGCCATTCTTTCAGAAGTTGACGACGAACACATGTTCAACGTACCGGTCACGGTTGCTTTGATTGATGCTGGCTTGCTCGACCTCCATCGGGTGGACATGATCCTGACGAAGCTGATTCTCCAGAAGAATGCCAGTGCATTGGAGCTTCTCTCTAATTTGATGGACCGCGTCCTGTTCAACGATGAACCATCAGCTTTGAGGTCTGACTTCTCTGGAAGCTTGGAAGCCATGAACCAATGGCTCGTTGAAGACCCAAGTCTCTCAACCGCTAGTGAAATCATTCGCAAACTGCGCGAATCCGGCGTTCCCGAAGTCGTTGACTCTCTGCTCGGTGACAAGGCAAGGGCGAAACGTGACCAGATGGAGTACATTTTCAGTGAATGGATCGGTGTCTACAAGTTTCCCGGCGTGACAGATCGCACTTACTACAGCTTCCTGAAGGATATGCACCAGAGGCAAGTTATGAATAACCAGGAGGACTCTGCCCTATTCTTCAGACTCAGCATCGACATCTCGGTTGCCATGTTCGAGCACGAGTCGCAGAGCCCCAACGGTAGTCTCGATGAGGCATTCCTCTACATCGATGCTCTCGCTAAGCTGGTCATCTTGTTGGTCAAATTCCAGGGAGAGAGCACTGGATCTGTGAAGGCCAGCAAGTCTGTGTACCTTAACTCCATCCTCTCGCTCCTGGTCCTGGTCCTCAATCACCACCAGGTCATGCGTGGTGAGGCCTTCAATCAGAGAGTATTCTTCAGGCTGTTCTCCAGCATCCTCTGCGAATATTCCATGAACGGGCTACAACAGAGCGATCAGCATCAAGACATGATGTTCGCTTTCGCCAACAAGTTCCTATCTCTTCAGCCCAAATATGCTCCCACCTTCGTCTATGGATGGCTCTCGCTGGTTTCACACAGAGTTTTCATGTCAGGCATGTTGAACATGCCGGAAGAAACTGGCTGGGGACCTTACTGTGAGATCATGCAGGCCCTGCTCTCATATATTGGCGAACAACTCAAGCCAGCGAATGTCTCATACGTTGCAAAGGACCTGTATAAGGGCGTTCTCCGCATCCTCTTAATCCTGCATCACGACTTCCCCGAGTTCGTCGCGGAGAACCACTTCCAGTTCTGCAATGTTATCCCAGCTCACTGTGCTCAGCTGCGTAATCTTGTCCTCAGCGCTTATCCTTCCTCTTTCCACAAACTCCCAGATCCTTTCCGAGAGGGACTCAAAGTCGAGCGGCTTGAGGAGATGAGGGAAGCTCCAAAGATCGCTGGTGATATTGTTGCTCCTCTCCAGAGAGCGGGTATCAAGAATGCCGTCGACAATGCACTCCAAAACAACAACGCGTCTGAAGCTTCCATTCAGCAGATCTGCGAAGCTATTTATAACCCACCAACCAAGGGCACGGGTCTTTTCATGATCCCTATCAACGTCGACGTCGTTCTCGTTAACGCTCTTGTGCTCTACATCGGTCAGAGTGCGGTGTCCGGTGCTGCTTCCAAGGGGAACACCCGAGCAGCCTTTGACAACTCGCCTCACTCTGCTTTACTGGAAAGACTTGCCAAAGTCCTTCGACCGGAGGCGCGGTACTATCTGCTGAGTGCCATGGCCAACCAGCTGAGATACCCAAACAGTCACACTTATTATTTCAGCTTTGCGATCCTCCATCTTTTTGGAGTTGACTTCTCTGAGCAACAGGAGTCGGACATTCGCCAGCAGATCATCAGGGTGCTACTTGAGCGCCTTATCGTGCACCGGCCGCACCCATGGGGTCTGATCATCACGCTCCAAGAGCTCCTCCAGAACCGGAGCTATACTTTCTTCCGTCTGCCATTCATCCAGGCAGCTCCTGAGGTAAGTTACTAGCATGATACATCAGTTGATAGTGAAAAGCGAAAACTAACTGATGATTCGAAGATCGGCCGTCTCTTTGATGCTCTTCTCCAGCATATCCAACAGCAGAGTCCTAGAGCTCTTGCTTAGGTGCTTACGTCGAAACCCTAATTGTTAGCGCTTTCAACACACATTTACGTACCAGCGTCCGCTGGACATATCTCGTTGCCTCACAGGCATCGACACCTTTCCATATCATACTCAGCTGTTAGCGACTTGCAACGGCATCTCTCACCTACACCGGCGCCTTGGTCCAACTCGGTAGGGAATCATGGTTTTATGTTATCCTGGCCTCTTTTTTTGTCTTCTATGCTGGGTTGTTATGAGAACATGCATTGTCTATAACGTGGCCAAGATGGCCTTCTAAGACATGAGAGCTGCATGATTTCTTGAAATGCTTCTACACGTCTTTTCCTCGATTTGTGATGGCATGGTACGAAAAGATCGTTAAAAAAAAGTGTATAGGCGTAATTGTTGGACTGTACTATAATGATATTGATGCCCCTCTTAATAGACAAATGTACATTTTGCTGAAAATTTAACCCTACAAAATCCAATCTGTCATACTTCGTAGTCTGTATACATCCTCGTTATCGTTACTTGGATGAATTTTATCGTCGTAGCGCTCTTGGCGTCGTTTAGTATCGGCCTGGAATCTGGAGTGACGTCCGATCGCCCCAACTTGTCGTCATTTGGCTTTTAGCTCGGATACGCGACAAACAGCCATCTTCCCAGCGTGCTACGCAACATGGAGGCCATGCTGATGAGACCCGCATATGCAATGGATGAAGAGGAAGAGGACGCCTCTCCAATCTCCAGAGCAGTGGTAATAGTTACCATTTTCATTTCCTTTATGTCCTTGCTGACTTTATGATCTACAGGGTTTCCTAGCAAGCCCCTTTCGCGCGGCGGTATCCAAAAGGGCCCAGAAAGCGTATTTAGGTTCTCTTCTTTTTGCAAGCGCATCCACAATCCTGCTATGCATCGCGACCGTCGCGTATTGGATATTTTATTTTAATTTTGTCCCGCAAATTAGTCTTGAGCGAGATGTCCATCTGCAGTTCGGGTACGTATCGCGTCATTCCCTCTCGCGCACCCAGCCAGCAGATCACGGCTGGTAGACAATTCGAACTCACTGACTAATTATAGTAATGGACATCCCTGGGGTACTGTTGTGTTAGACTCCCAATTGGCCTCCCTGCAACCGTACGATGTGAGCGTTACGCTTGAACTCCCTCGGAACCCGTCCAACCTCGCGGCGGGCAACTTTATGCTAGACCTCTCCCTATACTCGCGCCCCTCGAACTCGATCATGACTGCAGCGAATACGTCGTCCGAAGTACTTTCGCATTCACGTCGTCCAGCCATCCTCACATACGCGTCGTCAGTCGTAGACACTGCTCACAAGGTATCGCGGTTGCCTCTATACGTGGTCGGATGGCGGAGGGAGGCGGAGACACTTGAAGTGAATATGATGGAACGAGTTGAATTTGCAAAAGGCTGGCGAAATTTGCCTGGAAGTCTTCGGTTGGAGATTCAGAGTACGGAACGCATGCAAGTCTACAGCGCCAAGGTGAAGTTTCTAGCAAGGTTCACAGGGCTACGGTATGTACATCCTAAATTCCTCAAGTGTCTTAGCCATTATGATATAATACTGATACACCACTAGTTCGATTATGTATAGGTGGAAGATCACGTCGTTCCTGGTATTCAGTGGCATGTTCTGGGCCGTGTCAATGACATCTAGTGCCATTGCCTGGCTAATTCTATCTTCTTATTTCGGTTCTGATGCAACGGAGACAGAGTCAGTAAAGAAGGAAGAGCATGATGACCTCAAAATCAAGACTGAAGAGGAGGAAGAAGCGACGGAGAGCGATTTCGACAGTCCCCACGCCCCGTCAGCAGTTTCAAAGCAGGAGGCGGAACAAATTAAACAGGAAGAATATTCTGAAGGCCCATCAGGAGTTGATCCTCAGGCTGCTGAAGGGGATAATAAAGATGATGAAGGGCAACAGATCAGGGAAAGTCCTGGGGTGGGCACTGATTCCGGGATCGGGACTAGTTTGGAGAGCGCACGTGCGCGAGGCGTTCAGCGACGAAGAAGTCGTCTATTTGGTGGCCATGGAGATGGACGCTGAAATCAACAGCACTGAGGAACGGCATGTTTGTGGCCATTATTATGCTTATTCTTTGTCAAGGCAAATTCATTTTTAGGACTCAAGATACCCAATGAAACGATTAATATTTAGTTTAAAATAGGCTGTGGTTGTTGGACTGTTCTAGGTTTCTCTATTTGATGCGTTAGTGTCGAATCCTAGGGCACGGAAGCATAGCAGCTATATTGACTATCTGAAGTGCTAGCTTTTGCTTGCTTGAAGACTAGATTTGGGGGGAGGGTGGTTTGAACCCATATTTAACCCCTAATCAGACAAAGAAGCTAGATCCTACTGATCTAGTAGATTCTATGGTACAAAGAACCTGCCGCAAACGGTGATCGAGGGTCACCTATGCAGATAATCTCCTGGCGCCGACAGTTAGCATTGCACTTAAAATTGATTGATAACATCTCGTGAATGTACATATGCTACACGTCTTCATGGCTTCTATGATCCTTCAGATATACCTGGTAGAGGGGGGATAAAGGCTTGCTCCGGATCCTGCGAACATTGTAATCACTCCTGCATGTGATTGAAGACATTATAGAAACAATCTCTTTTCATGCATGATTCATAATTCAAATTTTCCGGTCAGTGACCCACGTTGAATGCTAAAGGAATCGAGGCTATATGCCTGAACCCATTGAGAGTCCTTGTCCTATCGATAAAGGTGGAGCCACTTTTGGTTCCGCCATCGGTCGAACAAAAGGCGGAGTGGAAGAAAGAGACTCCCGCTTGACTTGCAGGTACAATCCCAATTCTACAGTTTGAAAGTCAAGCTAAGATGCATGTCCTAGTAAGTCACTAATTCGTTCGTTGTCTCGTCTAGAAATCCTCACTTGCAGGCATTCCTGTTTCTACAAGACTTCTCTCGTTTGCGATTTCTCTCTGAAACAGTGACTAACAAGCCCCTCCCCCGCGGTGCAGGTTGTTAACGACGACGGACCCCCGTCAAACGAGTCCTCTCCCTACGTCCACTCGCTCGTCCACAATCTCCAGTCGGCAGGTCATGTCGTCTCTGTCGTCCTACCAAATCAGCAGCGCTCCTGGATCGGCAAGGCGCACCTTGTCGGTGCAGCGGTGACACCAACATACTTCCGACCTGGTACCCTTCACCAAGACGATGGTACAGTGCACCACCTACCACGCAACGATGATGAAGAGGGCGATGAGTGGATCTTGATCAACTCGACTCCCGCCAGCTGCGTCCAGATTGGACTGTACCATTACTTCGAGGACCGAGGCCCCGTGGACCTCGTCATCTCCGGACCAAACTATGGACGCAACTCTACAACGCTCTTCTCCATGTCAAGCGGTACGATTGGAGGCGCTATGGAGGCCGCCCTGTGTGGAAAGAAGGCCATCGCACTATCGTACGCCTTCAGTTCGCGGAACCATGATCCCATCGTCATCGCTGAGGCGTCCAAGCACTCAGTCCAGTTGATTGAGTACTTGTTCAAGAATTGGGCAGATGGTGTTGATCTCTACACAATCAATGTCCCGCTAGAGCCAGGTATCAGTGAGAGTAAGGTCCTATATACCCACATGCTTGACAATCGATGGTCTGGTAGCTGCTTCAAGGCCATCGATGCTGAGGAGGCTGTCGAGAGCCCGGAGCTTCTGGAGCATAATCTTCGAGAGGCTGGCGAGGCCGGGAAAGTCAACACGAATGGGTCGACGGAGAACAAGCCGAAGAATAGATCGAAGATCCAGCACAAGCATTTCAAGTGGGCGCCGGATTTCACGGATGTATATAGGAGCGTGGAAGAGAGTCAACCTGGAAATGATGGCCGGACTGTCAAGGAAGGAATGACTAGGTATGTTTCAGCTTTTTCCTTTCTAAATGGTTTGCTGTGCTCTTCCACCGTAACACGTGCTAATTATGTGTGACCAGTGTTACTCCTCTCAAAGCTAATTTCATGCATGTACCCGGACTCACTCAGGGCGAGATTAAGTTGTGAGTGGAAATCTTGGGCTAATGAATCTCGACGACTGCCATTTTAAAGGACCTAGACGTCCTTCGTTATAGATATCTAGATATGACAATAGATATCACACTGTTGCTGCTTTATTTCTGCGAGCGTCTTCACTCCGTCTTGGTATCCGAGGTATAATTCTGATGGTCTCCTTTTTCCTTCTAGATCTGGAACCCGTGAACCGGCGTTCTACTATTCGCTGGAACTGGATTCCCCCTACGTACAGCCGTTGATAGAAGAAGCATTGCGGAAACAAGTCCAAGGGGTCGCCTGCCAGTCTATATCTTCTCTTTCCGATCTCCCGGATCCTTCAGCCCCAGTTTTGCAGTACCGGGAATATGAGAAGCTGGAATTCGAACATGCTCTTTCACATCCTTCCTCGTCGCTAGTCAATTCCTTCGTCATCCGCAAGGCTCTAATCCGGAAACACTATCTCTCCAACACCGTCGCCAACTGGATTTCCAAACACCCGGCCAGTATCCTCCGAAAGCATGTGAAGCCAGCCGTGGACTTTGAAGTGGACTATGCTGAGTTTCTCGACGAGGCTCTAATGGAGGCTTACGAGTTACGCGAGAGCTTAGACGCGAATGAGGGTAAGGCTGCGCAAAATAAGGAGTGGTGGATTCTGAAGCCAGGCATGAGCGACCGGGGGCAGGGGATCCGTCTCTTCAACAGTGAGGCTCAACTACAGGCGATTTTTGAAGAATGGGAAGATGACGAATCCGATGAGGAGGATGGTGCAGACGAGGATGGTGCAGACGAGGATGGCATTGAACCTCCAGTGGATGAGGATCTTGCCAAAAAGAACGAACAGGGGGTCGTGACATCTCAACTGCGCCATTTCATCGCTCAACCTTATATCGATCCTCCCCTTCTTTTACCGTCCGCGTCCAACCGGAAGTTCCACATCCGCACCTACGTCCTTGCTGCGGGTTCGTTGAAGGTCTATGTATTCAAGGAGATGCTGGCTCTATTTTCTAGTTTACCATATCAAGCGCCTTGGGAGGAGGAGGATGAAGTGAGAGATCTCGCAAGGCACTTGACGAACACCTGCCTTCAGGAAGGAGGCAGTACTAATGAGGGGAGCGTCAGACGCTTCTGGGATCTCGATGACTCCGCTCCCGGGCTTCCTTCAAATTGGAAAGACAATGTGTTTGATCAGATCTGTGCCATCACGAGTGAGGTATTCGAGGCAGCCGCCAGGGGTATGCTTGTACACTTCCAGACCCTACCTAACGCCTTTGAAATCTTTGGAGTAGACTTTCTAGTCGACCAGACTGGAAATACCTGGCTGCTGGAGCTGAACGCGTTCCCGGACTTTGGACAGACTGGAGAGGAGCTCAAGAAGGTTGTCGTAGGGCGCCTGTTTGAGGAGGTCGTGGACGTGGCTGTCAAACCATTTTTCGGGCTCGGAGAGGCGCTCCATCCCGAGGATGAGAGGGGGCTCAAGCTCGTTGCTAGTTTGGATCTCGGCAGAAATATCTAAAGATTGCTGTGGAAAAAGATACTCTGTTGTCAGATATTAGAGTATGTGTACCCTGCATGTACCACAAGTCACATGCGTTAGGAATACTTAATGAGAGATAGTGATGCTTGCAGGGATTGCCTCAAAATTGGAGCTTTCGGATTAGTCCACCCTAAGAGCTCTATGACCGCGCTAGGACGTTGCTTTCTGCAGCATGCTGTAGAGCCCCTAACATATATCTGGAGACCCAGCCAATCCCCTTAACCCTGTGCAAATGAATCCCAATAGTGTCCCTCTTCCAACTGCGACCAACCCTCTGAATTATGGACTCGTCAAGTGTAAGATCATCGGACGTCTGGCTGCAATAAGCGGTGACGGTGCAGAAAGTGAAACGTACCAAAACCGGATGACGGTAGATACGCCACGCTTCTTGTCAAGCGAATAGGGCAATTTCTTTCTTTGCATATCAGGGGCGGTCAACGTCAGTTCAATCCAGTTCATGCACTCTCTGATCTCTACCCGAACCCGGAGACGAAATGTCCATGCTGAACTGTCAGTGGCTTAAGCTGTGCTTTCGGGAGTGGCTTGTGAGAACTGCGCTAAATCACGTCTGTGGAACCAATGATCATGTTCATGATATTTCTTGTGTTGCTTTGAACCTTGCTAGAAAAGAAATGAGGCGGTTTCGTTTCCTGAGAATCGAGTATCGAGAGGAAGTAATGATCTCTAGATCTCTCCCTTCTGAGCATAGACTCGCGTCATGTCGTTAAAATAAGTGGATCTGAACAAAGCTTTTTGTCAGCCAGCATCAAAGCCGCCTGTGTGAATTCTGACGGAGGGAAACGTGTCTCCTCTTGAGTCTTGCAGCGAGTGATACATGGACAGTACAAAGGCAGCCTGCCGCGGTACGTGGTCGAGTAGGTATACACCTACCCAGCAGAGAAGCTAAGTTCCCAGAATTGGGAAGTTCCTATTAACTCCCTTGGAGGGTGAATCAGAAGTAAACGCGCATGTAGAGCCATTGAGGGCAGGCTCAATCTATGTTGTCATTCCCTGGGGCCTTCAGTCTGCTGCTCGACACCCAGATTGGGAAGCTACCACCTTTGCTGTCAGACAATCAAGAAGATCCGTCGAGATTGAGCACTCACTCCGATTTATTTCCTTGCCTCGACGCATAATTGTTGATGAGATAGCAATTACCATCACACGAGGTTTTGAAGAATCTCTCTCATTCGACTTCGGCCTTGTATCACAGTTCGCATAAGATCTCAGCTGTCCATCACCCTTTTGAAAAGAGGACATAAGCTATCGAACTTATTGCCTGACCTTGAGGACAATAATTCTAAAGGCTAGGCAGTCCTTCGATTTATATGAGGCTCAACATCCCACGACGACATGGCTAGTGCCCAGACAGTGCAGTCAGATGGCGTCGTGTACGCGATTCAGATACTTCACTCTTTCCTTCCACTCGCCGTTGCGGTCTACTTTGCCATTTCATACCTTGTCAGTGTCGTACGGAAGAATGACCATGATGGAAAGCCACAAAGAACTTCTATCCGGAAGATTGCCTCCTGGATGATCTTTGCAGTTCTTATTACATACGTGAGTGTTCACGCTTGAGGTCACTTTTGAAGCTAATAACAAGCTACTCCTCCATTAAGGTTGGCTGGAAAGCTTCTAATTCATAATATAGTTCTTAGATTCTGCGATTCTCATTTACACCTCTTTCTTCAACAATCATACAATAGCCCGGCAGGACCATATCGTGAGAATACCTCAGACGCGAAGCATGTCCACATAACCTGTGAGAGTTACTAACGATAATGTCTGCAGATCTTCTCACTAAGCTCAGTTTTACTATGGATTGCGATTACTCTAGTATTTGTCGATTGTGCACCGACCGCCTGGTACTTATTCTATGGTCCTTGGGTAGCGTATATGGCCACCGAGGCTATTCTGCTGGGACTGTCTACTCATGCCGGACACAAAAATCAGCACTGGAAGGTATTGACAGAGATCCAGATACTGCGCCTCTGTATCTTGTTCGTGCTAGTTTTCTCCTTCTCCAGTTATCCTATTCGGAGAACCAGACGAGTGCACTCTGATGAGGAGAATACGCCTCTACTAGCCACTGAAAATGCTAACAGCGATCACCTCGATTCCCCTCAAGGATACCCATCGACAAATGGCTATGCAACGATTAGTGGAGGAGAAGATGAACTACCAAGCACTCTTCAGGATGGCAAAGAGAAGCAGATCGCAAAGAAACAGTCTAGTATCCTCGAGGACTTTTTGGTAAGTGCTACGAAGGCCGCGTGAGGTCAGGCTTCATTTTAGACAACTAAGTAAAGTTAGTTTCTCCTTCCGTTCTTTTGGCCCAAGGGGCAACCTCGCCTGCAGTTACTCTACATCGGTGTAGGTCTCTGTTTATTGGTCGACCGTGTGCTCAATGTGCTTGTTCCCCTACAGCTTGGTCTGATTACGAATATCTTGAGCAGACAAGGAGGTAGGTGTTGCCACCCCGCAGAGATCTCCTCGTGATACGTTCTAATACTCCATTCAACTTGTATAGGAATGATTCCCTTGAAGGAAATAGCGATCTTTGCCGTTCTCCGCTTCCTTGATTCTAGCGGCGGTGTCTCGGCCATCCGACGGTATCTATGGCAGCCTTTGGAAAACTTTACATACCACGAGATCAGCACCGCAGCGTTCAATCAAATAATGACGTTATCAAGCGACTTCCATGATAATAAGCATTCTGGTAACCTTTGGCAATCAGTCAGCCGTGGAACATCAATCCGTCACTCTGTCGACTCTATCCTGTTCCAAATCGGACCTATGCTGGTTGATCTGGTGTTAGCCGTGAGCGTCCTCTACTACCTGTTCGATGCTTATATAGCTTTGATCAGTGCGGCGGTCTTCATCTTCTACTTATGGTCTTCAAGTAAGATCCTGGCTAAGCAGAAGGATAAACGGAGACAATTGATATCAGCTCTGGAGGAAGAATATAATGTGCTCTGTGAATCGACCTCCAATTGGAAGACAGTTTCATATTTCAACCGTGTTGATTATGAGAAGAATCATTATTCCTCTGCAGTCAAGACCCACGTGGCCTCGTCGCTGACTTTCATGTTATGGTCCAACTTTGAGTCAGTAGCACAATCATTCCTCCTCATTTGTGGTTTGACAGGAGCATGCTTCCTCGCCGCGTACCAAGTCGTTCAAGGGCACAAGCCTGTCGGTAGTTTTGTGATGCTCCTAAGCTATTGGGCTCAGTTATCTGGCCCTCTAAGGTTCTTTGCGCACGGATTCTGCGACTTCGCTCTTGACATGGTCAATGTGGAGGAACTTATTAATCTTCTGAGACAGAAACCAACGGTTCGTGACCGGCCTGATGCAAAACAACTATCATTTTACCAGGGAGAGATTCAATTTCACGACGTCGACTTCTCCTATGACGGTCGAAGGAAGGTCCTAAAAGACATCAGTTTTCATGTTCGCCCTGGGCAGAGGGTAGCCCTCGTTGGAGAAACTGGAGGAGGAAAATCAACCATATTGAAACTAATTTCACGCTTTTATGACCCCAAGAGTGGTAATGTGACAATCGACGGTCAGAACATTCGTGATGTTACTCTGGAGAGTCTACGGGCCAATATCGGCATTGTACCTCAGGATCCAGCCCTTTTCCACGACACTATCATCAATAACATCAGATATGCCAATCCTTCAGCAACTGACGAAGAGGTATATGAAGCTTGCAAAGCGGTTGCGCTCCATGACAAGTTCCTAACGTTCGCTGACGGATATCAAACTCTTGTTGGCGAGCGGGGTGTGAAGTTGTCCGGAGGAGAGCTTCAAAGGGTAGCCATAGCAAGGGCTATAGTCAGGAATCCTAACATAGTACTTCTTGACGAGGCAACCAGTAGTGTGGATAGCAACACTGAGCTACAGATCCAAAATAGTCTGAAAAATCTCACTGCCGGACGCACAACCCTAGTCATCGCGTGAGTCTTCATTCCAATGAGATCACCTAGCGGAGGCTGACCAATATTTACAGGCATCGTCTTTCCACGGTAGTTAATGCAGACAAGATCCTGGTCATTGATGATGGTCAAATTGTTGAAGAAGGCAATCACGAGGAGCTCTTGAAGAGCAAAGGCTACTATTATCACTTATGGTCGCATCAGTCCAGCCCGAAATTTGAGGGCCAGAAAGATCAGACGGCCAATCTACAATTTGCTGGAGCGCCGCCTAGTACGGGAGGTACTAGTACTCAAACTGCGAGATATCCTGAAGCTGATGATGGAACAGAGGATTTAGATACTACCTCAATGAGAAGTGTCAGGAAGCCTGTCCATGATGACTTGATTTCTGTCCGAGGAGAAGACACTGAAACAGCAGATCTGGTCCCTGATGTTACCGCAGACAACTTCCCCGGTATCGACAAAGATAACTCCAAGATATCTTCCCTAAAGCCAGATGCCCCGGAATTCATTCCACAGCGCTTCCAACATTCGAAAACAGCTACTTCACGGGCTGTCAACGAACATAATGCCGTCATTGGGCCCACCAAAGACAGCGATGAAACCAATTATGCTGGGAAAGAGAATTGCGGAGGAGAAGCTACAGTCCATGTTGGTCACTATCATGGGCTAGATACGAATGTGCAGGTCTCCCAGACGTCTCGTACAGTGTCGAAAAGAGGTGACATCGAGGGGAACGGCTCCGCCGCCCGAGATCGAGTAGGTACTGTCCTAAGTCTTCGGCAGGTTGCCAATTCAAACGCAGTGAATGCAAATGCCAGCCCGGATAAGGCACATAAACACAAGAAAAAGAGAGTCTCCCGCAGAAGATTATCGAAAAGTGAGCCGCCTTCTTTCGAGCAGGATAGCAGTGGTATCAACTAGAGGCCGGTTGTGCCCAAGAAGCCGGATACAGACGCTGATATGGTTACGTCCACCATGCCCTATGGATTTGTTCAGTCTGTCAAAATGACACAAAATTGGTCTCTTAAATGGCACCATGAGAAACAAAGCGGTCATGGATGGGATAGGAAACAGATGTCGGTTGATGAATGGCAGCTGTAAGCAAGCAAATTATCTGAGTCTAAGAGAATAGAATATGGAAAATCTTTGATGTTGATATCTTTCCTGCTTCGCGTCTAAGAGGTTACTTGCATCCTACTAGTCCTCGAGCTTCTAGAAAAGTAGGCCACCAGCTCCTGAAGATTGGAATGCTCTCTCTTTGCTTCATCTGGCCATCTATGTTACTAGGTAAGACGGTGGTTATTCGCCTTCTTGGCTGATTCCAGATCATTACTAAGTCCCAATAAACAATGGTACGGACATCCAAATCATTCTGCGTGGATACCGTACATGTCATCAACACATGCAGCAGGAAACGCCTATAGCGACCTGATAGACAGCACGCTTCACCCGAATCTCTGCTTTGCTAACGCCTTGAGCCAGCTCATCGTCTCTTCTTCTTTTTGTCGATATCTCTGCAGTCTTTCCTCCCGCTCTGCCGCACGCGCCCGCAGCGTTTCCTCCCTCCGCAATTCTCGTTCATTCTTCTTCCGCTGCTCCCTCTCTCGCTCTTTCTTCAATGTTTCGAGATCATTCTCCCCTCCCATGAGCTCAGCTTCTGGGGCCGCCTCCACGGGCGATCCTCCTCTAGCGGCTCGAGCGAACTCCCGGTTTGCAGCCGCGGCCTCTCGCCGTTTCTCCATACGCCGTTCATGGGTGCCAGGTTCAGCGCGCGGGGCGATTTCATCCTCGATATGTCGCATCTCTGCTTTATGGGAACGGATTTCTGCGCGATGTTGTTTCTGTCGATCCTCACGGGCGGCGATTGCCTCTGCGACGGCAGTTTCTATGAGGTGCATGTGATTAGCAAACTAGACCGGTTTCCTCCATCTATGGCCATACAAGACTCACCTCGTCTGATCTCTAGATCTTGTGTATTCGGGATCGTTGGACCAGATCTTGCTCCGGTCTTTCGGTCCGCTGATATCACTGACATGTCGGTGTGCGGGAGTTTTGGTCCATAGTCCTCATCTTCTTCTTCTTCCCCTTGCATATTTTCTCCCTCCCTTTCATCTTCCATCTGTCGTGGTCCTTCTTCCCTCCTGCCTCCGTCGTACTCTGGCGATGGTCGTCTTCGACTGGTACTATCGCGCGACGGAAGCGGTTCCTCTGCGGCGCTACGGCGCGCTTTCTCGAGTGTGACTGGATCATACCATCCTTCAGCGAGTTCTCCACGGTTCCTGATATGTCAGCCTTTTGGGCTTCTTTCCCTTCTTTCTCAATCATGACGGAATGGCAACAACAGAGCTCCAAGCTCCATTACATCACATTCAGACGATTACATCAACTTACCATTTCCCAATAAAGCTCTTCCATCTTCCCTTCATTTCCTCCTCGTTCAAATCTTCCATGATCAACCCCTTCTGGATATCAAGATACATCGCGAACATGGGTTCGAAGAGGGGCAGATCGCGCTTCGAGAGCTGTCGCGCCCCCAATGGTAGCTCGATTGGCGCTGCTGCGCGAGGAGTCTCTTCGGGGTGGCGGTCATGTCTGTGTCGGTGATGTGAATGATGGTGTTTCCTTCGCTTGCTGCTTCGTTCTGGAGAGCGTGAGCGTGAGTGTGAGGCGCTGTCTCTGTGGTGGTGATGGCGATGTCGATAATGATGACGGTCCCGTGAGTCCAGGGATACGGATCGGGTCACGGATCGATGGGAATGAGAGCGCTCGCGGTGGGACATTGTGGCTTCTTTTTGTATTGTCTGGCGGCCTGTCCCTTTCCTCCCTGTGAGAGATAGTACGGCTTGTAGTTGGGTATGGAAGCGCTGACGATAATGCCAAGCCTTCCGCTCCGGGGAGGTCTGCCTCGCTGCTTACCAGATAGGGAAAATATAGTTAGTTTACATCTATCTAATTATTACTATCTAGGTATAGAACTAGATTTACAAAGTCCAATGTATTTAGAATTGTACATAAGCGTTTTCTTTAACGTAATCCACTACCGAGCTGCGCGACCGCCACCAACCTGCGGAATCACCACTATTATACATTTTTCACAACAACCACAATATGGCTGACGTGTCAAAAGAAGGGCGTTTGCAATTAGCACTTGATGCTTATAAACAAGCCCTTTTTCCATCTATAACTGCAGCAGCTAAGGCGTTTGATGTGCCTCCAAGGACGTTGATGACACGGCTAAAGGGAACGCCTTCTCGCAAGGAAGCAGTTGCTAATTATCGGAAATTAAAAGATAGTGAAGAATCTACACTATCTTTATGGATTATTGATATGCACCGTCGTGGTTTACCTCCACGGATATCAACTGTACGCTATCTAGCGCAGTCACTACTCTCCGCACGAAAGCCCTCCGCAATTATTGGTGAGAATTGGGTAAAAAGATACATCCAGCGCCATCCTGAACTCCGTACAAGATACAATCGCAAATACGACTATCAGCGAGCAAAATGTGAAGATCCAAAGCTTATACAAGAGTGGTTTACACGATTTCATGATACTATTCAAAAGTATGGGATCTGCAGTGAAGATGTCTACAATATGGATGAAACTGGCTTTCAGATGGGTATCATATCAACTACTAAAGTGATATATGGATCAGATATAAGGGAAAGCAGGGCTAAGGAAGTCCAGCCTGGGAATAAGGAGTGGGTTACTGCAATTATTGCAGTAAATGCATCTGGATGGGCCTTACCACCACAGATTATTCTTGCTGTAGAGAATCACCAATCCTAGTGGTATCAGTATATCCCAGGGAACTACATCCTCAGTGTCAGCAAGAATGGATGGACAAATGATGTATTAGGCTTGGATTGGCTTCAGAACTGCTTCGAACCAAATATTGCTTAGTGTACTAAGGGTTAATATCGCCTTTTGATTCTGGATGAGTATAGTAGCCATGCTACTGCAAGATTTGATAAGTTCTGTACAGAAAGGAAGATTATTCCTTATATATGCTCCTCATTCTTCCTATCTTCTTCAGCCGCTTGATGTAAGCTGCTTCTCACCTCTAAACCATATATACGGCCAGAAAACTGCAGAAATGATGCGAAAAGGGATCCATTCTACTAAGAAGGAGGATTTCTTGTTTATCTATCCTCCAGTTCACCAACAAGTATTTTCCTTGCCAAATATCCAGAGTGGATTTGCAGCGACCGGCCTTATTCCACTGTCACCAAAAAGAGTAATTTTAAAGTTTCATAATAAGACGCCAACACCACCTTCTACAGCACACAGCAACGAATCCTTTGGTATTGGTAAGACACCAACAAATATCCGACAACTAGAGCAGCAGAAAAAGAGAGTTCAAAACCTTCGAAGCCACCAATCAATCTCTCCATCCACTGTACAGCAAGCAGTGGATAAGATTATTAAAAGTGCAGAGATCGCAATGCAGAATGC